>CANNZV010002826.1:0-83285 GCA_947561585.1 Caprella mutica
TGGGAGAAATGAAGGTGGGGGAAATGAAGGTGGGGGAAATGAAGGTGGGGGAAATGAAGGTGGGGGGAATGAAGGTGGGGGAAATGAAGGTGGGGAAATGAAGGTGGGGGGAATTAAGGTGGGGGAAATGAAGGTGGGGGAAATGAAGGTGGGGAAATGAAGGTGGGGGAAATGAAGGTGGGGGCAATTGAAGGTGGGGGAAATGAAGGTGGCGGAAATGAAGGTGGCGGAAATGAAGGTGGGAGAAATGAAGGTGGGGGAAATGAAGGTGGGGGAAATGAAGGTGGGGGAAATGAAGGTGGGGGCAATTTAAGGTGGGGGAAATGAAGGTGGGGGAAATGAAGGTGGGGGAAAAGAAGGTGGGAGAAATGAAGGTGGGGGAAATGAAGGTGGGGGAAATGAAGGTGGCGGAAATGAAGGTGGGGGAAATGAAGGTGGGAGAAATGAAGGTGGGGGAAATGAAGGTGGGGGAAATGAAGGTGGGGAAAATGAAGGTGGGAGAAATGAAGGTGGGGGAAATGAAGGTGGGGGCAATTGAAGGTGGGGGAAATGAAGGTGGGGGAAAAGAAGGTGGGGGCAATTGAAGGTGGGGGAAATGAAGGTGGGGGAAAAGAAGGTGGGGGAAAAGAAGGTGGGAGAAATGAAGGTGGGGGAAATGAAGGTGGGGAAAATGAAGGTAGTGGAAGTATAGATGATGGAAGAGTAATGATGGAAGAATAAATGGTGAAGTTGGGTATGTAAATAGATACCCAACTATTCTGGAATCGTACATATATTAAAAAAAATTATAGTCATTAGTTACGTAATGCGCATTAGCAATAATTCATTAACATTATAAGCTGGTGCCTAATACCTGATTGCTTATCATAAAGTAATTTAAAAGCACGAACACAAAACATTTACTACCTTTTGTTACTCATTCATGAATAACAAAATACAAACACTATTATTTCTCATTTATATATACAAACTATAATTATTTTTGATAAAATGTCATCGTAATAGTCAATAGTTTACCTACCTACTGTTAGTGCAGTAACAATACTATTTTGATATATTTACTGAAACTTATAGGTTCTGGATGTATTCAACCATTTATAGATACTAATTTAGCAACCAATAATTTATCGATTACTTTCCAGTAGATATATTTATCTTCAATCTACCTAATCATTGATATGTTCAGATAATAATAACGTGTTGCATTTACTGATAATTTAGAAATGAATTAGGTAATATAAAAATAATATAAATATAATGAATCAGTTTAAGTAATTAAAATATGTTTAGTGCATAGTGACAATGACACTAGTCATCTTTTGATGCATTGAAATATTGATTATTCTAAACCTAGGTATCTGAGAAAACTAGGTTTCAAAATTTCAGTAATGTAATGCAAAGAAAAAGTGATTAAAAATAAATGGTAATGTTAGCATGATAAATATCCAATAATAAATAAAAATACTGCAATATTATAATGTTATTTACGTATCGAATAATAGTGGGTATTTATTATTTATTAATAATATATATACGCTCAAAAGACAAATATAAGGGAGGGGAAGGGGTTGACAATATATAAGGAAAAAGGTAGTGAATGATAGGTACACTGAGAAACAAATCTACAATCAAAGTATGTACTAATATTTCTTTGTTAACTGCTAATTTATTTAATTTATTTATAACAAAATAGTATATAACAAATGCAATTCGTGTCTAGTTTTGATTCAGTTGAAGGCGTGAGCACATGTACGTACGAATGTTCTTGTACAGTCACTTTCACTGACGATTTTATCGCACGTTATACTCGGGGTACGGTCAAGAGCCCCCCCGGTCATGAGCCCCCCCGGTCACGAGCCCCCCCGGTCATGAGCCCCCCTAGGTCATAAGCCCCCCCGGTCACGAGCCCCCCCTCCATGTTTTTTTAATCCTTATTTTCCTAGTGAAACAAATGAAGAACTACTTAGATAGAAATAACTGAAAGTTGCTAATGTAGTTTGTTGTATCCGCTAGATTGTTGTACTGCACACTTCATGATTTTTTAATGACCTGGCAGGGGGGTTCGGGGGGCGGCACGCCCCCCGATATACATATATTTTATGTTTAATCAGTAATGAACTACAAAAGTGTCAATAAGGATTAAATAATATAGGTAAATAAGGATTTAAAAACAGGGGGGCTCGTGACCGGGGGGCTCATGACCGGGGGGGCTTATGACCGGGGGGGCTCTTGACCGGGGAGCTTATGACCGGGAGGGGGGCTCTTGACCGGGGGGGGGGGGCTTATGACCTTCACCCGTTATACTCATGATTAAAATAATAGGTATTATAATTATTAGTGTTGCATCCAGCTGTGGTTAAATATTAGGTTATAATTAGAAAATATATTCAAGTTCTAAATTATTTTCAACTATGGAAGTTTATAATCTTTACATTTTTGAATGAGCTAGGTTGATGTGCAATGTTTTTTATTCTATTATTAGGTTCAGGTAAAGTAATTAGCTTCATAGTTAGCTAGGTAGAAATGTAAGAAATTGTATTTCTTTCAATTTTGCGTGTACGATATAATTTTTGAGGTTAGTAATATTACTATTACCTAGGTAACAGTTTGTCAGATGGTATTCAATTTTTGCAATAAAAACTAACTTTTTCTTGACAATGAAATAATAATTATTTATCTTTAAACCTTGATCACACATAAGCTATACACTGAAAAATTGAATTATATTTCTTCAATAGTACTTGTATCCTCATTATTACATGTATTACGTACCTTAATATATTCATCATTCCATTACTCAACTACTCTCATTTTAACGATATATTTAACTTGTATGTATGTAAGTGACACATTAGTGCCACTTTTTCACGTCAATTTCATAAGCTTCAAAATACATTCAAATTTGAATAGGTACTACATACATGAATGAATCTTTCATAAATAAAGGTAGTTTATAAAACTTATTCTGATATATATACTGTACCATACGTCATTATCAAATATGTCTACTAATTCATGGTTATCTGGGGTAAGTTACGAAATATTGGACAGTTCCACATTTTCAGACAAAGGAGAAAAAATAAACATTTCAATAAAATATATTATATACTCTTTATTTTAATAGGTATTAGTGATAATTATCAGGATACCAATTATATATATGACCGAAAATGTGGAACTGACCGATAATTCGTAACTTAACCCACTACCTATGTCAATTTATTAAATATTTTACAGCTGAGCACTGATAGCGCAACGCAATACAATATACTTAATTCAGTTAGCTACCTAGACCAATGTTTGAATATTATAATATCTCTTAATAACATATTGACGAAGAATACCTTCCTATTAGTTTAAATATTTGAATTGAAGATTTTTTGTACTGATGGAAATTATTTATATTATATTTATATTTATATTATGTATACTTAGGAACCAATAGATTAAACAATATTTGCAATTACTATTTACGAAATAATACGGTCAGGAAGTTTGAAGTTGATAATATATAAGTACTAATCTAGTTTGGGTTACTATTCATTAGTCCGACGCCTCATTAGTCCGACTACTACTTAGTCCGACGCGACATTAGTCCGACACTTTTTCAGATTCTATCTGATTTAACAACAAATATATGTACATAGGGGGGCGTGCCACAACCCCCCCCCCCCCCAATACCCCTGCCAGGTCATTAAATAATCATTTAGTGTGCGGTACAACAAACTAGCGGATTCAACAAACTACATTAAATGATGAAATACAATGAATCATTGCATCTTACAAATTCATATTAGAAATAAAGTCAACTTATAAAGGATTAAAGGAATGTAAAATTTAAAAATACGAAAGCTAATATTATTTTATTATTTGGATTATTTTTTAATTGAGTATATCTATTTAACAATCATATTTATTTAAAAAAAAAAAGAGAAATAACACAGAAAGTTGTAACTGTCACAACTTTTGAGTGCGCAAACTTTTACATACCTAATTTAACTAGTGTTTCTTGAAACTAACTCATGATTAACCAACTAGTGTATCTAACAATCTAATTTGATTTGTGTTAACTCAACAAGTGTATCTTGATACCTAACCTTAGGTACTCAGTTCATGACTGTCAAACTATGGCTGTAGGTCGTAAGCCCCCTATGTCAAGAGCCCCCTGCCAGGTTAATAAACAATCATGAAGTGTGCAGTACAACAAACTAGCGGATACAACAAACTACATTAGCAACTCTCAGTTATTTCTATCTAAGTAGTTCTTCATTTGTTTAACTAGGTAAATAAGGATTTAAAAAACAGGGAGGGGGTGCTCGTGACCGGGGGGGGGGAGGGGGCTTATGACCTAGGGCGGCTCATGACCGGGGGGCTCTTGACCGTACCCCAAACTATATGATCTAGGTACCTAATAATATCCCAATTGGTGTATGTAGGTCCCTAACTTACTTATACCTGATTATAGTATCTATGTACATATTTAGTAATTAACTAACTAATGTAGCAAGGTAATTTCTACTATCCAAAATAGTGTTTCTATGTACCTAACGAGTAACTAACTACTCAACTGCATTTGTATCTTTCAATAAACTTCTATGACCGAAAATAATTTGAAGTTCAATATTTTTACACTATTTATAGCGTTATCGGTATAATATGAAATTTAAAAAGATATTTATTCCTTATAATCACGAGCTAGTATACTAAGTCATAAAGTCAACATTTTCTTTGACAGTCAATCGATCAGTGTTTTAAATCTTGAATACGATAGGCAGTGATTGAGAAATTACCATGTAAGTCCACTAGTGTGAGTGATCTTCTGAGAAAAAACATACGTACACACACATTCACGGATATGAAGAATGACCAGTGACTAATACGCTGAAATTTAACTAAATATTAACACAAATGTATTGTATTTAGTTGTAAAAAAATATAGAGGAATAGAAGTACACAGTTAAATAGGTTATTTTTTCTCTCTGTTATCATTTATTGCCAAATTATTTTCCCCAAACTGTATATCAGTGTTTACGTACTGATCCCCCACCCCTCATTCATCTCACACCTCCCCCCACCTCCCCCTCTATCAGTAGCTACCTACCGTAATGTTTAAAAAATTATTTATGAGCCTTGAACTGCAGAAAACTAAGCATTGTCAAATAATAGGAATGTATATTATTATACTTAAATTATATTATAATATTGAACTGACATATAAAATTATTATAGGATATGAATTTTGATTATCTATAAGAATCATACAGTTTGATCACTTTTTGTGTTTCTAAAAGAAACATTAATATAATATTAAAATCCAATTAGGTAGGCTTATCACATAGTGTGGATAATAAGATGTATTATTGTGACCGTTATTTGAATGAAGATTTGTGATATATTGAGTGATAATGATAGCATTTTTAGGTATGATTGATTGAATTCATTGTTTATTATAGTTCAGTTATTCAATTAAGATGTAAATTTAAATAAATATTTGAATTTAAGAATATTGATTAGTTATTTACACTTTAGGTACCTGACTAATTAGGATAAGTTCTGATTATCGAACGGTTCCATATTTTTGAGCAAGTAAGCGAATATATTATAATTATTAATTTAACTCTCATTTTAACCTTTTTTACTTATTCGTAAATCTGGAACAGTCCGATAACTCAGAACTTACCCTATAGATAGGTATGAATTATTTGATTTTTTCCCTAAATAAACTCGGTACCTAGCAACATACCGTGATTTTAAAACTGAGCACCCAAGGGCTCTATCCGTTAGCTGTCTTTGGTGAATAAAGAAGGGGGTGGCGTCCCTTAGGCCCCGAACTGTTGTAATTTGGATTATGGATTTTTTTAATTTGTACATGTTTACCATTTTTTCAAACTACTTGCAGTTTAAGAGGACAGTACTTGGGTTAAACTCTTCAACTACACTTCTTAGGTAAACTCATAGCATAGGGTTACTATTCATTGGCTCGACAACACCATTAGTTTGACGCCCCTCTAGTCCAACATCAGTCCGACACTTCTGCAGTTTATTACTGCTTAACATCAAATATATGTATATGCTGGGGCGTGAAAGGTCATTAAATAATCATGAAGTGTGTAGTACAACAAACTAGCGGATACAACAAACAACATTATATGATGAAATACAACGAATGATTGCATCATACAAATATATTAGAAATAAAGTAAACTAAGAAAGGAATATAAAATTCTCAAAATGAAAGAAAAAAAATATTATTAGGATTATTTATAAATGGAGCATATCTATTTAAAAAATAATTTTATTTAAATGAAAAAGTAAAACGAGAAATAACACAGAAAACTGTAACACCTCTTCATTTTCCTCTTCCATACGTGAGTGCAGCCATCGATGCTTGTGACCTTTTCCGTCACATTCCTTGGATAGTGATTACATTCACGGAGTAGCTTTAAGTTGAACTATTTCATATATAACTCGAATTACTTTTTTTCTAAATTTTTAAATATAACTTGACTTCTTTTAAATTAATATAAAAATGTTTTAAATTTAAGTTAAAAAGGTGTAGTACCTACCTAACTACCTAGAAAAGTATCACTTCCGGTCCTAACTACCAGTACGACAGTACCTACAGTCAGTCATCAATGATAGTTAATTTGAAGGGCCACAAGCCAAAGTCTCTTAACCGCAAAAATCGGGTTGCTCAAGGTAAAGTCTCTTAAGCGCTTAGCACCAGTGAAAACGGTTACAATCTTGATGTGCTAAGCGCTTAACACTCACGTAAAACGGTTGGAGTTAGCGGTAAACAAGAGTCTCTTAACCGCATCTCATTGCACAGAAAACGGAGCGAGGGTAGACTCAAGTATTAACCTTGTTCTTATTAGGTTCATTATGAGACTCTTCTTTTTTTATGGAATTTAATATGTTTCCAATTTTTATAATATAATAGCGGTAGATATATTGTACTATAAAAACAATAATTTTGAGAGGCCTGCAATAATTACTTCAAATCACTTAGGTAATGAAGAATAATATAAATCACGTAATTTAAGTTGACATGATGTAGTAAATTATAGCAGTTCATTTTAATTTCGATTTCACGAAAGCTGTATCTTTAAGCTGCTAATTAATTTATATGCACTTCTTAACATCTTTATTTGACTAAACTTTAAATTACATTTTCATTCTCTGTTGCTCAATATGCAAGTCTTTAATTATCTTGTTTTTAATAAAGTAATATATTTAAATAATTGTTAACATCGCATTTATACTTTTAATCACACAATATCAGGAGAGGTTAGTTGAATTAAATGTTTAGTAGAATGATGGTAGTGAACATAAATAGATTTTTTAATCTATAGTAGTCAGTTCCAATCTAGTCATCCTAATATCCAATCTAGTCATTTGCTTTAGTAATTGCAAATAACTTCAAAACAATAACACTCACAAATTATCTGTACTGTACAGCAAAATAACTGTATTTGTATTGATTATTTAACAATGGATAAATTTCATATTTCCAAAAATTAACTTTATTAATTGTAATGTATATATTATAGGATTGGTGTGTGTAAATTATAGATTGGTAAATAACAAAAAACACTGATTTGGGAATTAAACATCCTTCGGACACTTTCACTCTAAGCAAATCTTTTTATTGCTTTAATTAATGAAGCTGATGCTTCTCATCATCTTGCTGCAAATCGCATGGAATTTGATAGCATATTTTTGTTATTTTTATAATAAAAACTCTACAATACATATTTTACTTCAGACTTACTAATTTTAGGTCTGAAGAAAAAGAATGAAAACCATTTGTTTTGATTGTCAACTAGGTATACCATAACCATTTATTATTCGTGTAAAGGTATGCAATTGGATAAACTTATTATAGGAACGTTTATATACTTTAGGAAACGAGTTATATCATAATTAAACAAAAACCGAAAACTTATTGTTTGTTCATAAATTTAAAATCAAAACAAAGAGTGTACAATCTTTTTTCTAAGCGTCAGGTTAGTGATTCGCTCAATTGTTGCTCACAGAGTATCAAAAACATTAAAACCAAATAATATAATTATACTGAGTCTAATTGTATGCGGTTTGCAGAATAATGATCGTAGACCTTAGTTCTATAATATTATGTAATGATAGAAGAAATAAATATGGCGGTATTCATACAGATATTACTTTTATTAGTATCGACAATACAGATGAAGATTTCACAACTATAATAAATATATTTTAAATTTCATGAAGGAAAATAATACAAATAATGAAGGAGTTTTGCATGAGAACATTCCAAATGAAAGAAAAAATAAATAGAATATATACTTACAATTACGAACCAAATACACGAAGGTAAGAGGATCTAAATAATTGATGCTGTACTTCTAATTATCAATACCGTATGTAGCTACTCTAAATAATAAAAAATGTAAATTAAAAGTAATACCAAAAGTTAACTGTTAGCAACTAGACTAGTATAGTGCTGAAGAGACACCAATCAATGTAATAAATTTACATTAGTAGGGAATTTAACGTCTGTTTCGTAACAAAATGCCATATCACTAAAGTCAAAAGAAAATTAAATGCAAAGGACTGGAAACATAAGTGAAGAAGGAAAGTGGATCCATGAGCAGTGATACAAACAACTGTTATTACAAAGCTTATGGATGCAGAAAAGCTCCTCCGTCACTTACAACTAAGGAATGTGATGAAAGACACAAGCACCGGTAACTGCACTTACGAATGGAAGAGGAAAATGAAGAGGTGATAGTAAATGAAGCCTACGAGCCTACCTAACACAAAATCTAAGAGGAAAATGAAGAGGTGATAGTAAATGGAGCCTACGAGACTACCTAACACAAAATCTAAGATTATGCTCTTAAATTATTAAGAGCATAACCCTGGCGCTATCCTCTAAAACTGCAAGTAGCGGTAAAATATGAAAAACAATCTATAAACCACATTACAACAGTTTGGGTCCAAATGGAAGGCACCCCACTTCTCTTCCATTCACCTCAGACAGTTTCAGAATAGAACCTCTGGCAGCTCAATATAATCAAATGATCATAGTTAATTTTTAAAGAGAAAAAGACAGATTGACAGAGCTAGAAATTTATTATTTAATGATCAGCTTTATTATTTTTAAAAGGAGGATTTAACGTCTGCTTCGACTCTGAGAAACATTCAGAAAATAAAGTGACTCCATTAACAATGTTACCTATCACCAGTCTAGTGACAATGCACTTGGATGCAGAAAAGCTTGTTTCATACAAGTATTAAAGTTTCACACCAAGAAATGTGACTGAAAGGGACACAAGTACCGGTGGTTGTACATATGGATGGAAAAGGAAACGAAAGTGTGATACTAAACGAAGTCTACCTAAAAATTTTAACATCGTAATTGAAGATCATAACCCTAGCGCTATTCTCTAAAACTGAAAGTAGCGTTAAAAAATGATAAACATAGAAATCCAAAACAGTTTGGAACCCAAGCGAGGCATCTCCCTTTTTCTTCCATTAACCATCGACAGCTTCAGGACGGAGCTCCTGGGTCAATTGAAGAGGTACCTAAAAATGAGTATGGATGCAATATTAATAATTCAATAATGATATAAAAAAATAAAAAACATGCTAATAAGATTCTATATTTGTTGTAAAATTCCGATAGCTAGTTATAAATAGCAACTAGTTACATTTTTTGGATCAATTATATAGCTATTTTGAATGCAATAAATTAGATAGATACTTATTGTATTTTTGATATAGCTAATGCATATAGCATATTTATTTAAATTTGAGAAGTATTTTTAAAATTTTAAATACTTCTAATTTTACATTCAATATTAGAGAATAGCTACAGCTATTTATATTTATTAAGTTCATTTGTTACCAAAGCTTGATCTTGGACCAATCGCTTTAGAATTAGTTAATCATATATATAACTCATTAAACAATTAACTTTAAATTACATCTACAAGAGATCAACATGATGATGACTTACAATTAGGAACATCTACTCAAACTACACATGTATGTATGCAGTGGCAGTACTGATGTTTGAAGACATAGAAGAGCAATCATGGGATAGTTGCACACCTGTAAAATAAAATACATTCCTTAAAAGGTCATAAAATTAAAAAGTTAGATGCATTAGAAAGTAGCAAATTCAGTTCGGAAAAAATTATTCGGATAACAGTTACCTAACTGTGGTGACCTTATATAATTTTTATCTTTTGAAAAATTTGCCAGGGAGCTCTGTGATTAAGTTTGTGATATAATTCTTATACAATCTTTAAAATAGATTTATTCTGCTCTGTTATATAAAAATATAATAAATCATTTTAAGATAGATAGGGTGAGTATTGAGTAAAAAGCTACAAAATAAGTTCTTGGTTTTGTAGTCACCTTCCTGTGCTTGAATGTAAATATTTTTTTATTTACAGTAAATGCAAATACATTTTTAACTAGCTATATTCAACTAAGTATATTGTGATAAGCATAAGCTAAATGCTCGAGTTCATAATAGCCTACTTCTATATTTATTAATTCTTTCCCATCACTAAACTGTTTACTTTAGAACAGCAAGCTGTTGTGCATAATAAAAATTAAAAAAAAAACAGATCAGTTGTTCAAATGAAAATATTATATTTTTAAGATTATTTGGATGAAAAGAGGATGGTACTTTATACTGAATATTATTTTTCGCATCAAATTAGCTACCGATTTTTAACTCACTACACATTTCCCAGTAGCTAGATATTGTTTTCCATCTTCACTTTTATCAAGATAATTAAGAACTTTCTTTGCTATATTTAGATTTATTGTAATGACAAAATAGAACTACTTTGGCAATAGAATAACATTTTATGACATTGATTAGATAATTAGATTAGACTCAATTTACAAAAAATGTTCATAATTTATTTGATCATTTGATAAATATTAAACACAAAATTCTCATTCAAAGAGATTAAAAAAAAAATGATTCAAAATATTCAATTTTTGAACATTTTTAGGAGAAAAATCATTGTTAATATCAATTAGCCAACTTCAGACACATTATTATGTAGTTATGGTACTTTAATTATCTATAGCTACCTTCAACATATAAATACAGTGAAAAGTCTACTCACATAGCAAATCAAGATGACACTACAAGTTATCCAAGGGTGAAGTATCAGGAGATGTCCTTTCCCAAGTCTTGATAGATATATCTGAAAGGAACAATTGTTTAGAAATTTTGTTAATCATATTACTGATAAGAAAATTTAACTGTTCATGACACACATCACACAGCATATTGATAAATTATAGCTACATTTAATTATCGAAGCATAAAATTTAAAATATTTTCAACAGGTTGCTTAAGATCATAAGATTCATTCTTTAGATGGTTTCAAAGTTTTTGTTCTCTAAGTTGACCTTTATTATCAACTGTCCTATTCTTGAGCCAAAAATGAATAGCTTTTCAGAATATTTTCATACCAGTAACTTGACTACCAGTAAGTAGCTACACTAAAAATTGTATCATTATGGCCCATTGCCACTATAACCAAAAAACAAAAAGGAGTTTCAAGTTTATGAATATAAGCTAAATAATTGTTTAGTAGTCATATTTTCTATTTCATTTTCCAAATATTTTAATTCATAGTTGAAATTTAAAAACAACATCTTTTCTTGATAACTGTAGCCAATGCAAAGTATTTGCAAGTTTGAATGAAATCACTATATCTTTAGACAGATAAACCAATCACACATTTATAGACAATAACTTATTAAACTTAGGTCAGAATAATCTCACTGCAATTATTTACCCCACAAGTGCGATGCAATTACGCTAATTCTTTGTAAAGGTATGTTAATAAATGATTAACTATAAGAGATACAAGATTGAAAATAGGTACACATCATTATCGAAATGATATCTTAGGATGGTGTAAGTATGGAGCTTCTACCTGAATTGGTTCTTATGTTAGATCGAAGTTTGCAGGAAAGTGAGATGGAATAGTAGAATACCCTAGTCGATGCTAGGGTTTTGGTGAAAAAATGACATGAATCTACAAAATGATGATTCACCAAAATAAAAAATAATTTAAAAAATCTGCAATATACTGGGTGGCACGAAAGAAATGAAACCCATTTTCTAATTTTACTCACTCTCATCAAGATTTTGGCTACAAGTTATAAGCCATGACCCACTTTGAAAAATTCTGCTGGCCAACAAATGAATTTTGGAGGATAAATACTTCGTTTTATAAAATTTGCATCAATTCAATCTTAATATTTTGAAATCTGCAAAACTTCGGAGTTAGGTAATCAATTCATCAGTAAAGTCCTAATTTTCAAAAGTGGGTCTCAACACTCCATTCCTATTTTAAATATTTCCATCTGTGGAGCAAATACTGCCTATTTGCCTAAGTAAGCTGTTATGCAGTGGTGTTAGGCTGTTAGCACTGTTAGGCTGGTAGCTATTACCAGCCATATTTTATTGTATTTTGAACTTTTTGCAAGAAACTGACAAACAACACCATAGATTATTTACTTGACAAAATATATCTTTATTAAACTAATCACTGTAATCTAGATTTTACAATAAAAATAATAATTTACCTAATACATACTAATAACAGGTTCAAACATACTTCAAAAAGTCAATAATCAATAGTTTGGAGTGTTAATTCTCCCAATTAGGTTGGTTTTATTTTTATTTTTTATACTTAAATATTTTTATTTCAGGGTGTAGCTACTATAAGCTTAATATTTTAATAAAATTAAATTAATGGAAACATCATAATAAAGAGTATTTAGTCTGTAAAATTAATTTGCTGGCCTAAATAATTTTTGATAGTGCTTTTCAGACTATTATTTATACCAATATTTGCTTAGAAGAATTAGTTCAAATTTTAGCACAAATAAATATTTGAAATTAAGTGTTGAATTATCAATATAACAACAAACTTTTGGACATAACCCAGTATGTAATTGGTGCACAAGAACCCACTTGCATTTTCAAAAAGCTGAAAAAAATCCAATAGCTTATTTCCAATTTAATTAATAGTAAACAATAATTAATGACAAACATAAGCATTAATAGTAAGCATAAGAATTAATAGCTAGAAATCCACCGACGTTGCTGGAATATTATTTTCAAAGGGGAAAAACTATATTTAACTGTGAAAGAAACAAAAAAGTGTTTAGGTAAGTAGCTAGGTTAAAACTTAAAGTAAATAATAACTAGTATCCTAAGTCTACACTGCAAGAACTGGTAAAGTGTTCAAGAAATCCTCTATTTTGCTTTCTGTTCTCAGTAAATTGTAAAATACATGTAAATATTAGAAAATTAAACATTGTGAGTACAGAAAATGAAGAAATTCCCATACTATCATACTTTTGGTCTATGCAGTAGGTAATCAATTTTAGCTAATGCCTATCAGTCTTAACTATTCTTCAAAGGCTGTAGAAAAGACCAAAATATTATGGTAACAAGTTGATAGAATCTGCCCGCATCTCAGTCTGCAAAATATAGGACATTCTCAACATTTCCTGTGACAACAATCCTTAATATGAATTAATAATCATATCCCCCTATACTAATTATATTTAGCTACATGTATTTTTACTATTTTACATTATTAAGCCGAGAACAAATGGCAAAATAAGAGGTAAAGATTTCTTGGAGAACAGTTTACCAGTTCGTACAGTCTGGGAATCTGCCAAGGCCATTAGAGAACTATAAAGTGTTCAAAAAAAAATCCTCTATTTAGGCTTCTGTTCTCAGTGAACTACATGTAAGTATAGGAGAAAATTAGAGATTGTTCACACAGAATTTCAGAAAATCTTAAAAATGTCCCATTTTCTGCTAACTGACTGGGAATCTGCTGATAAGCTGAGCTTAATAGCATGAGCTCAACTTCACATAAAATTAGAATATCTGAAAGTCAGGAGACACTGAAGTCACTGAAAGAAGCTACATTATGCAGAATGGGCTAGGATATCTGAAATTTTTGAGTTATAAATAACAGCCTCAACTCTGCTTAGATATTGATATTAGCCGTATTAGGTGCACAAATTTATAATACCAAGTTGTTTTTACAAAATTACAGATAGTGGCTAGAAACCTACCTATAAAATTTAGCTACACTATGAATATTTAATAATGAAACAAGAAACAGATAATTGAATACTACTCATCCTGAGTCATCCAGTCTGCAAAGCGTATTCATATCGCCGAATACCTTTGAAGACAAATTTTGAGGGAAAATAATTAATTTTCCTAATTAATTCCAATGTTTACATGTATTTATGTTTTTATTGGAGACATTTTGCAGAAGTCTGGTCATTTTGGAGACAGATTTGAAAATCTTTGAGAGATTTACCACACTTTACAGACTGGTTACTCATACACTCATACTAGGTCCTACCTACTCCACTAACTCCAGCTCCAGGTAAAATAGTAATTCTCATAAACTCTCTAGCTACTTGTCCCTTCAAGATTTAAGACTCCAGCCTCCAGGTAATAAAGCATGTCCAAACTGAGGCAAACTCGCCATTTTAATGGCGAGTTTGTGCCAGACTTAGTTATTTTGAGCCCTTCAATTGCAAATGGAGAGAAATATCTATTTTTTTCGTATGTTACACTACATTTAAAATGTTATTTTGGGGAGATTTTATGATAATTTGGTCATTTTGGAAAGAAATTTGGTCATTTTTGAAGAGAAATGGAGAGTTTATGAAACAAAGAGATATACTATTTTACTTTGGTCTTAAGCTAGTCTGAGCTAGGCTCAAATTGTAATAAATTCTATCTTAAAAAACATTGTATGATTGTACCAATTGTAGGACTACCTAGAGGCAAGAATAACTAGGAGAAATGTCTCTACTGTCTGAACCAGACTGTATTTTATGGTAAATTCCATCAATATATATGGCGGAATTTTGCCCTCTTTGAAAATACAATTCTAGCTAAGTCGGTGGATTTCTAGCTCTTGCTGCTCTTTATTCCTACCTATGTAACAATTAATCTTCAATTTTTAGTAGAAAATCAGCCTAATTTTTGGAAATTGTTGGTGTATTTTTTCAACTTCTAGAAAAAGTCAGTGGAATTTTGTGCACCAAATACAGACTGATCTCTACATTTGCAATGAAGGCCCGAAGTTCCTAATTTGTTCAAAATAATTGTCATTAACCCACAAATTAAACAGCAAGAATGGACATCCAAGTCATCCATATTTCAGAGGCTGGTAAATTGTAAGCCAATTTGACTCATTTTTCTTTTTTGATGATTTCAAGCCAAAATTAACATTGGTTGGAACATAGGAATTAATTCATAATAAATTTAAGTAGGTATACCTTCCTAATTGGCATACAATTTTGAATTAATTCTTATGTTCCTATGTTAATTTTGGCTTGAAATCTACAAAATGAGCCAAATTGGCTTAGCTCAGAATTTTTGTGAAATTTTTTGGCTCAAAAATTGGCTTAGGTACCTACCTACAATTTTCCAGCCTCTGAAACATGACATAATAGCTACCTAGGTATATACCTACCTACTATTTTGTAATTTTAGGTTATAAGCCATACCTAAGTAGTACTTCAGGATATAAAACAAATTAAACTACCAATCTTGCTACCTAATTAGGTAGATTGGCTTACTCCAGGTACATTTTCAAACTCAAAATATCAAAAGACGAGTGTCGACTTACCGGATGAAGAGGTTTTGTTATACGAACATATTTTGAGCGGATTCTCAATGTTAATAATGAGTTTTTGGACCTAGATGTACAATTTAAACTAGGTATAGGTTCCTATTTCTAATTTCAAATCTCTACAGTGTAACAGATCTAAAGCACAATAGAATGGTCTTGAAATTCGTGCCGAATTAGGCGGTAATAAAGGGTTGAGAAACAAAAGCTAAGCGTAATGATTGGTATATAGTTTCGAACCCTTTATAAAACCTTTTTGTAGATTCCAGTATCTTCAAACAGATTTAATTGTTTGAGAAATAGTTCGGCTAAGTGTTTTATACTATATTCAGATTCACAGCATAAGCTGTGTCAACTCCAAATATATTTCAAGGAACTGAATGAGTTTTAAAATTAATAAAAATATTATTTTTTATACCTAATGGTTTATTGATATTTCTGATTCAATTTACGTACTTTTCATCGAATGAATCATTCTTTCCGGACTAAACCTATACTTTTATATTACGTGGAAAGTTATTACGATTCATTTTCCATAATTATTGTATATATACACTCCCATAAATAACATTGCAAAAATTAGCTATATATATACTTCGTTTTCTATGCTTGCACTTCGTTTTCTATGCAATGAGATGCGGTTAAGAGACTCTTGTTTACCGCTAACTCCAACCGTTTTACGTGAGTGTTAAGCGCTTAGCACATCAAGATTGTAACCGTTTTCACTGGTGCTAAGCGCTTAAGAGACTTTACCTTGAGCAACCCGATTTTTGCGGTTAAGAGACTTTGGCTTGTGGCCCTTCATTTAGTGTTTATTTTACGATGAAAGTTATTTTTCCCACCTACCTAATCAATAATATGTTCAAATAACAATAAATTTATAGCCTAACTAAAATGTGTCACTAAAGAATAATATGATAATAAAATAATATTACTAATTATTGTAACAATCTTTAAAATCTAACCAACTGGTTCCTGGATAATGACAAACACCTATCAAAATTTCAGGCAATTTGATTGAAACCTTTTTGAGTTATGCGAAAACTTAGCATGATTACAAATAAATAAATACTGCCTAAAGTGTAACCTTCTGCAATCTGCGAAGGTGATAAGATAAGTTAAAATCAGAACCTAGTAATAAAATAATTCATTTTATGATACATTATAAGTTCAATAACTGTGAGTAAAAAAAAGGTTTCAAAAATTCAGTAAAGTTTTTTACATAAGAAGGTTTTCTCTACAGTTCCATTGCATTACTCAGGAAGGTACTTTGTGATTTAGGGGGGAGAGGTACAGGGCGAGGAGAGGTGTAACTTATTATCGGGGGTGGGGGGAGAAAAGAACGAGTGGTTAATTACACAGAAAGAAGTTATCTTCTAAGTTAATGTATGCTAATTTATAAGCTGATATTTTATATACAACATATACAAATACATTTGTTTTCACCTATGATTTAATTTCAGTGTTTTAATCATTGGTCATTCATGTAAAGTGGTGGACTGTATTAATTTTGTTAAGCGCGCGAAAATACAGTCCCTTCCACTGGCTGCCTGACTTATGTCACTGGTTGTACAACTGTCAATCATCTGTCAATCATCTGAGACACTACTTACTTAGGTATCACCAATAGACCGAAGGGGAAATGATTAAATTATTCATTTGTTTATTTATAGGGCCTAGTAACAAATATATAAACTATACATAAATTAATAATTATATTGCAGTGAATGATTTATATTATTTACAGGAATAGAGAAATATGCCATCCTGTAAAAACAGTATGATGATCATTATTTGCAGTACATGTTAACTGTGACTGATTCAGTGTTGTGAAGTAAACTTAAATGTAAATGATATATTGCAAACAAGGTAATTATTATTAGGAAAGAAATAAGTATTTTATCAATGAGGTTATTGGAGGATAGCACACATCCCGCCACTACTAACCATAGCGCTACTCTCCCCTGTCCCCCTTAGCCCCCTCCCTTACGACCCCCCCCCCTTATATTGTGTCACTCTATGCACCAAATAGAGTGAGTGAAGTAAAGCACTCATTGCTCAATCACAAATATTTTCTCTCTCTTTTACTTGAGAGTAAGAGAGAACTAATGGATAAGTATAATCTTTAAAATATCCTATGATATGTACTATGTACCTAGTATTATTTTATTTTATTTATAAGTTACAAAGAAGATAAGATCTTTGTAACTTATAAGTTACAACAATATTTCACTACTATCATAGTAATGAAATCTTCAACAAAATAATTACATTATTTATAGTAATATAACCGAAAACATAATGCATTTCCTAGTTTAGTACTAACTACCTTGATATGTTGTAGAAAATTCACTTTCCGAGAACATTGTTATGTTTCCTATCAGTTTTAACTAAAAGACGGTATGTTGCTAGGTACCACGTTACTAAAACAACCAAGTAAATCACACCTATCTATAGGGTAAGTTCCGAGTTATCGAACGGTTCCAGTTTTACGAACAAGTAAAAAAGGTTAATATGAGTATAGAATAATAATTATAAGATATTTTTACGTGCTCGAAAATGAAACTGTTCGATAACTTGGAGCTTACCCTAATAAGTCTGCTATTCAAATTGTACATAACTAATCAATATTTATTTAAATTTAATAACAAATACCTCAATCGAATAATTAAACTAGCTAGGTAGTGTGAACCATATTATATGTAAAATTACCATTAGGTATAAAATTTACTCAATATATCACAAATCGTCATTCAAATAACAGTCACAATAATACATCTTTTTATCCAGAATTTGATTTTATATATTTCAATAATATTTTTTTAACAACGACCATAGTTGTTAAAATGCATGATTATTTTAGATTCTAGAATAATCTTATCCAATAATAATTATATGTTAGTTCAACATTAGAACATAATTTGGTAATAACAATAAAGAGATCTATTAGTTGTCATGTTATAGCTCCTCTTTGCAGTTCTAGGCTCATCAATTTGTTAAACATTTCGGTAGGTAGCTAAAAACTACTGATAAAGATGGAAGGAGGGGGTGAAATGATGTGGCGGTGCGTGTGAACGTATAATAATACTATATAGTAAATAGGGATATACAGATTTGGGGAAAATAATTTGGCGGTAAATGATTACAGAGAGAAAAAATAATGTTTTTAACTTTGTACTTCTATTTCTTTATAAACTGTTATTTTATTTACAAATTTATACTATACACTCATGTTAACATCTAATGTAATTCATTGTATTAGTTTCTGGTCATTCAAAGAATGAATGTTTGTAAATAGGTTTGTTCTCACACAGTCACTTGGGGTGGACTTGCGTTTAGTAAACCAACCACATGTCTATCTGACTCTATCATATTCAAGATTTAAAACACTGACTGACTATCAAAATAAAATGTATATTTTATGACTTAGTTTACTCGTGATTATGAAGAAATTAATGATCTGTTTAATTTCAAATTATACCGATAGCGCTTTAAATTATGTAACATTATTATACCTAATGAAGTTCAAATTATTTTCGGTCATTGAGGTATATAGAAGAAACACAGTTTGAATGTAGTTGAGTAGTTAATTACTCGACAGTTATATATCTCTATGTTATTATTCGTTTTTATTTTTCAATTAAAATAAAAAATATGATTAAATAGGTTTACTCAATTAATAACTAATCTTAATATTAAAATAATTTTTAATTTCTTTCATTTTTAAAATTTAATATCACTCTTTCATATTACTTTAGTTCTATATATATTTATTATTTATTTATTCCCTCATTGTATTTCATTATTTAATGTAGTTTGTTGTATCTGTAGTTTGTTGTACGGCACACTTCATGATTGTTTAATGACTTGGCAGGGGGGTTCGGGGGGTGGCACGTGCCCCGATATTTATGTTAAATTAGTAATAAATTACTAAAGTGTCGGACTATTGGGGCGTTGGACTAGTGAATAGTAACCCCTAGCAACATTAGTTTGTTAATTACTAAATAGGTACAAAGATACTATAGTCAGGTAGTAGTAAACCAGGGATCAAAAAACCAATTGGGTTATAGTTGACTACCAAGAAATATTAGTTGGTTAATTAGGCTTCAGTTAATTACTAAAGTAAATTGAACAAAACTGGTATCGTAATATTACTAAGATATCGAACATTCTAACAAACGTTTGGAATTAACCTCATTTGTTTTCTCTTCCTTTTTAATGTAAAAGTATCGTCTTTAAAGGGAGTGTCTCACTATTTTAACTTTTACCCCCCCCCCCCCCCCCCACAAAAAAACATAAAATTTAAACTTTATTAAAATCCCTATTTCTCTCTCATTATTTGACCATGGTGTTTGTTTATATTTTGTTCAGGTTTTTTTACTCTACAATTGCATAGTCTGTTTCATCAAACTCACATTCTCAAAAATAATGATAATGAAATTAAAAAAAAACATTTTTTTAAATGTGGTTACATTTTCCCATAGACTTTTTTGCACGTTGTGGAATAACATTTCATCTGACCGTAATTTCACGGGAACTAAGAAGGGGGTAATCATAAATTAATAATTTTCTTATATTGATAACCATTTTAAGAGAAAGCAAGAGTATATATATTTCAATTTGTTTTCCAAATCTATATTCTTTAATTTGCTGAATTTCAAATTCAAATATTCCTTTTTGGTATTATTTGTATTTGTAGTTAAGATACTAATTTTTCTGTCAATTAATATCTATTTGTGCGATATATTTTAATCAGATGAAATTTAATGAAATTAAATTTCCATTAAATGCACCCCTTCCTAGTGCATGTCCCTATTTCATTCAGGGACGTGAACTACGAAGAGGTATTTGTATGTATTTATGTTAATAAATTTTATGTAATTGATTTTAATGTAAATAAACTTTACGTATAATGCATGAAAGATATAGATAGACAAATTAAAGTGGAGGATTTTGGAGATTATTATGGTGGACAATGATATATTATTATGGTGGGCAATGATAGAATATTTTGGTTGGCCATGATAGATTATTATGATTGGCAATGAAACATTTTTAGGATGTGCAATGAATGGAAGGTTATGGTGGGCAATGGAAGATTATGGTTGGCAATGGAAGATTATGGTTGGCAATGGAAGTTTATGGTGGGCAATGGCAGATTATGTGGGCAATGGAAGATTATGGTTGGCTATGAAAGATTATAGTTGGCAATGTAAGATTATGGTGGGCAATGAAAGATTATGGTTGGCAAAGAAAGATTATGGAGGGCAATGAAAGATTATGGAGGGCAAAGAAAGATTATAGTGGACAATGAAAGATTATGGTGGGTAATGAAGGATTATGGTGACAAATGGAAGATTATGGTGGGCAATGAAGGATTATGCTTGGAAATGAATGATTATGGTGGGCAATAAAATATTATGGTGGGTAATGAAGGATTATGGTGGGCAATGAAGGATTATGGTGGCCAATGAAGAACTATGGTGGGCAATGAATGATTATGGTGGGCAATGAAAGATAATGGTGGGCAATGGAAGATTATGGTGAGCAATGAAAGATTATGGTGGATAATGAAGGATTAAACATAGTGGACAAAGAAAGATTATGGTAGGCAATGAAATATTATAGTTGGCAATGAAAGATCATGGTGGGTAATGAAGGATTGTAGTGGACAATAAAGGATTATGGTGGGCAATGAAAGATTATGGTGGTAAATTATTTATATAAAATGTTAAACTAATAATAAATCTTCAGATGCAGTATAAATTTAGCTCTAATAAATGCAATGGATTTTTCTAGCTAATCCTCATAATTTTGTTCATTATACACTCATAATGTAGACTTTAATTAAATACCAAGAAAGTATAATATATCAAAAGGCTCACCTCTGGTTGGAGTTCTCCCTGCTAAATCCCTGGACGGTGTTCTCCTCCGACTACCTCCCTGGATGGAGTTCTCCCAGTCATAGAAAACTAGGGTCAAGTAGGTAAATTGCGGCACTTTAACTAACTGCGGTCTCTTATCTCAGAAACATTAATAACCATCATGACTTCAAGGCACTCGTGAAATGAATAGAACCTATCATAAATTGAGCTTAAATTATGATGTTCAACAATTCAGTATATAGCTAAACTAATTTCAGAATGATTTTGAGACTCTCTTAATAGGGTCACAATTAGAAATTAAAGAACCGAATTTGGCTGTGTAACCCTACCTATAGGTACACCAACTAGTTTTAAAATATATAGATTAGCAGACCACTTTACTTAAGATACTAGGATAAGTTCCGAAATATCGGACGGCTCCACATTTTCGGTCGCGTAAGAAAAACTATATTAAATTAACTTTTATATTAATTAGCTATTAGGTAGCTATATACTATATTTCATACGTGACCGAAAATTTGAAATTGCCTGATAATTTTGAGGACAGCGCATTCTGAGGACAGCGCAGTAACTGCCTAGCCTATGTAGAAGGGGTGTAGGTAGAAGCTCATGACCTAGGGGGGCTCATGACCGGGGGGGCTCGTGACCGGGGGGGCTCTTGACCGGGGGGGGGGGGGGCTCTTGACCGTACCCCATGTAGAAGGTATTGACACTGAAAAAAAACAGCTAGGTAGGTATGATGCTTAAATAAGTTAACATATAATAATCTAGGAAAATTAGTTTGGATATCAGTTCACTAACTGGAAGGCAGTAATCAAAATTTATTATTATAAAAGTTATATACTGATAATCAGCTCTTCAAATAACTACCTATATAAAGCCACCAAACTATCAATCACCAATATTTTAGAATATTTAGGCAGACATTTATCAATTTATTAATGGAATTAATTAATAATCGAAACTATAATGGTACTGAGGAGCGTTCACATTCAACACGTAACACACTTGAAACAAGATTTGAACTGAAAAGTGTTATGCGAATAAATTAGCTTTGAGGAAAGCATAAGTTGCCACTTACTCATTTGATTGAACTCACATCTAAACTTAAAAAAAAGTAGCACTAACTCTCATAGTAAGTTAATTTATACACCAGATAAATAAGATTAACAGTCTTTGTGGGTTACTTTATCACACTATGTCATAGTTGTTTTAACTCACACCTAAACTTACAAAAAAGTAGCGCCAACTCTCATAGTAAGTTAATTCATACACTGCAGAATACACTGGATTAACAGTCTTTGTGGGTTACTATAACAAACTATGTCATAGTTGATTTAACTCGCGCCTAAACTCAAAAAATAGCGCCAACTCTCATAGTAAGTGAATTAATACACCAGATACATTGAATTGACAATCTTTGTGAGTTACTTCAACACACTATGTCATAGTTGTTTTAACATATGTTCAAACTCCCAAAATGTAACTCCAACTCTCATAGTAAGTTGATTCAATCCATAAAATGATTTGAATTAACTATGTTTGGTGACACACACGTCATAGTTGTTTTGACACACGTGAAAACAAACATGAATAAAGTCAAACCAACTCACGTAATAAATTGATTCAAAGCATAAATTGTTGACCCATTAAATATGAGTAAACTTTTTTCTCTGTGTAGTTTTTGGTAAACTACAAAGTTCTCAATCTTTCACTTTAGTAATTGAATTTCCGTTCGTTAAATTCGAATTACTTAATCACACACCATACTGCCTCCAATGTGATGGACGCCTACTCCTTTATCATATGTTTCAGATTCTTTTTTACTCAGTTTAACTTTTAATGCTAAATACTCATTGCCATGCCCTAGAACCAACTTGCTTATATGGTTCCGACCTCAGGCCTCTGGTCAATGCTTAACTGTATTTAGGATGAATAACAAGTTTAACTATAACTTTAAAGAGAATGTATTTCTGTATCAAGCATATAAAACTGCACAATGCACTTCACTAAAGCACTCACAAGTAATTGTCTCACAAACTAAGACTTGAGATTAGATGTTTATCTCATGCGAGCCAAATGGTAACTGTTTGTGAATGTTCCTTACACATAATCATATAGGTTCGCAAGAGCAGTTATGCGTACACAAATAATGTGTTTGCATCACTACACACTTTGCACTATTCATCTTGCGACTATTTGAAGTTGAGCAATTTTCATTGCGCGTAATACGTTTGCGCTTAAAATTATATCGTTAGTTGTGAGTTTTTGAATTAGTTGTTTTCTTAATAAATTATTTGTTGTAATGAGTTTCTCAATTATTCTACCTCATTTCATACGTTCTTCAATTATTGTATCTTATATTTTTGTATCGCTTTTTGAATGTTTGTATATTAAATTACTCATAAATTTTATTTATGGAAATAAAGTTTTTATAATCAATTTATTGCATATTCATATACCTTGAATTATAATACCAGTTACTATTTTTCTCGTTTTATGAGTTTCTCTAATTTTGCGTTTCTTAATTATGTTTCACGTAATTGGTGGTTTTTGAATTATATTATTTGATATTACACTGTTTTAAATTAAAATATTAGAATTTAGTAGTTCCATTTTGGTTTTTCATATTTATTTTATTAGTTATTGAGCCCTCCCGTCTCTTGCACTAACGCATCAAATTTAGTCTCCAAATGTGCAATTCTTCCATCAATTTCACTCTGGTCTTTGCCGTAGAGTGTGCCAGCAGTTCGGATGCATTTTTCTAGCATTTCTTTCTTTTCTTTGATTTTGGGGTCTTCTATGGCTTTTGAGTGACTGTGAATCACTTCATTCTTGTAGCATTTTATCTGTTCAAGCAGATACTCGATGCTATTCGTGTCTTTGAGTTTCTTTTTCCACTCTGGTGTGCAGTTTTGAGCGACTTTATCGTAGCAGAGAATTGGAAGAAGTTCGTGCAGAGTAGTTACATCGAAGCTGGTAAAGTCTTTTTCACAGAATTTGCGTCTAAGTCTATTCGACAGTCTTAGGTCTATGCCGGATTTCTTTGCTTCTTCTTCAATCTTCCGGTTTTCCATATGTCGTTTGATTGTCACTCCATCGGGCTTCTCAAAGCCCCATTCTATTAGGGTTTGATAGGCCAGAGGACAGATCTCAAACTTAATTCGGTCATTCCTCAGCAAATTCAAGTCCTTTTGTGAAAGAGTCTGAGGAGGTGAAGCCATTGTGCTCAGGAGTACAACCTGCAGGAGAGAAAATAAGAATAAGTGAATATTGAAAATGACGAGATAACAGACAGGGAATGAGTTACTTTAACGAACTCTCAGGTGTTTATAAAATAATAAGATATGAACTAAAATACTCTGAAAAATAGACTTCAACTGCTGAATATGATTATCACACTTGCGTTTCTCGACGCCGCGTTAAAAAAAGCTCATTGCAAAAAGTTTAGCTGCAATTGATTTTTCATCATTGTCTTTTTCTAACGCAACATTGCTCAGTCTCCTGCTAAAATACGAGCAGTATTTTAAACGCCAGAACTTTAACAGGATACGAATGTCACATTGTCGTTTTTTTCACTGCTGACATTGCATATACATACAAAGTATTTGACGAAAATAGGAAATGAAAAGTAATTATTGACAAAGGTTGCAATTTTCTAGCCACGTTACAAGGTTCCCTTGGCAAATGTGATAGAGTTGTAACAGTTAGGTAAGTTATGAATTTTGGGACAGTTATAATAATGTGACATTTTAACTCGTTATTTGTCGATGATCGAAACTGTGGAACTGTTCGATAATTCAGAACTTACCCTATAATGCAACAGTACTTTTTTCCTGATCATGACCAGAGAAAATGATAACCAGAGAAAATGATAACCAGAGAAAATGATAACCAGAGTAAATGATAACAAGAGAAAATGATAACAAGAGAAAATGATATCAAGAGAAAATGATATCCAGAGAAATTGATAACCAGAGAAAATGATAACCAAAGAAAATGATAACCAGAGAAAATGATGACTAAAGAAAATGATAACCAGATATAATGATGACCAGAAAAAATGATGACCGGAAAAAATGATGACTAGAGAATATGATAACCAAAGAAAATGATAACCAAAGAAAATGATAACCAAAGAAAAGGATAACCATTGAAAATGATAACCAGAAAAATGATGACCAGAGAAAATGAAGACCAAAAAAATGATAACCAGAGAAAATGATAATCAGAGAAAATGATAACCAGAGAAAATGATAACCAAAGAAAATGATGACCAAAGAAAATGATAACCAAAGAAAATGATAACCAGAGAAAATGATAACCAGAGGAAATGATAACCAAAGAAAATGATGACCAACGAGAATGATAACCAGAGAAAATGATAACCAGAGAAAATGATAACCAAAGAAAATGATAACCAGAGAAAATGATAACCAAAGAAAATGATAACCAAAGAAAATGATAACCAGATAAAATGATAACCAAAGAAAATGATAACCAGAAAAAATGATAACCAGAGAAAATGATGACCAGAGAAAATGATAACCAGAGAAAATTATAACCAGAGAAAAAATGATAACCAGAGAAAATGATAACCAAAGAAAATGATAACCAGAAAAAATGATAACCAAAGAAAATGATAACCAGAGAAAATGATGACCAGAGAAAATTATAACCAGAGAAAAAATGATAACCAGAGAAAATGATAACCAAAGAAAATGATAACCAAAGAAAATGATAACCATAGAAAATGATAACCAGAGAAAATGATAACCATGGAAAGTGATAACCAGAGAAAATGATTACCAGAGGAAATGATAACCAAAGAAAATGATAACCAGAGAAAATGATAACCAGAGAAAATGATAACCAAAGAAAATGATAATCAAAGTAAATGATAACCAAAGTAAATGATAACCAGAGAAAATGATAACCGGAGAAAATGATAACCAGAGAAAATGATAACCAGAGAAAATGATAACCAAAGAAAATGATAACCAAAGTAAATGATAACCAGAGAAAATGATAACCAGAGAAAATGATAACCAGAGAAAATGATAACCAGAGAAAATGATAACCAAAGAAAATGATAACCAAAGTAAATGATAACCAGAGAAAATGATAACCAGAGAAAATGATAACCAAAGAAAATGATAACCAGAGAAAATGATAACCAGAGAAAATGATAACCAAAGAAAATGATAACCAAAGTAAATGATAACCAGATAAAATAAAAACCATAGAAAGTTATGACCTAATAATAACCATAGAAAAATGATTAGATGACTTTTTTTAACGCGGCGTTGCAAAAACGCAAGTGTGAACACATGCCAAATAGTTTTCTAGGGTGTCGATTACCAGTTTTGCCAGCTACCACCAGGCAGCATAACTTGCTTGGGACATGATTGGGACCAGGTTGTGTCATAGGGACTTGCTTGGGTACTTGGGAGAAATGTTGTCTCAACAATGGGACGTCACAGTTGAACCAATATTGTTATCCCAGGCATGTCCCAATACTATCCCGATATTTTCTCCAATTCTTGTTCATATTCATGGACTATAGATGCGTAACACTGAGAAGACAGTAGTTACCCCTCCCAAATAAGCTGTCAACCTTGAAATTTTAAATTAACCAATTTGGTTCGTTTATTTTTTGAAATATTACGTCCATTCAATTTGAAAAATAGTAAAAGTAGGACCTAGCTATGTATTTTTGTGCTTTAGGTTCGCTTCTAATTTTCAATATTTTGACACTTCATATAGATAAAAGGAGCCATTTTAAGACGTTTATCACGAATACCATTTTTTGTGGAAACTCTTCGTTTACGAGATATAACGCAATTAAGTTTCCGGTACAAAAATAAAATTAGGCATAACCTTTAGCTTCTAGCCCTTTCTTCTAGTATTTCCGCCATCTAGAGTTTTTTGATAAAAATCGTTTTGTGATGTGAAAACGTTATCGTAGGTTGTTGTATCCGTTATTTTAGTGTACTGCAGACTTCATGATTGTTTAATGACCTGGCAGGGGGCGGCATGCCCCTCAATATACATATTTTTGATGCTATATCAGATATAAACTTCAATAATTGTATCTTCACAGACCCCCTACCAAAATCAGCCTATACCGGTCCACCGGAAAATTAATTGTGCTATATATCGAGAACCAAGAATTTCCACAACAAATGGTATCTGTCAAAAACGTCATAAAATTGCACCTTTTACTTATATATTGAGTTAAAATATCGAAAATCGGTGGCGGATCTAAAGCACAAATTTACCCCTAGCTAGGGTCAAGCAGGTAAATTGCTGCACACTAACTAACTGCGGCCTCTAACAACAGAAACATCATAGCTTCAAAACACACGTTGAAAATTTGAATTGATAAATTATAGCATGCACTGCGCTTCTTTTGATTGCTATGCAACATTTCAATGTAATTTCGGTTCACAATGTTTTAGAGACTCACTTGAGAGGAATGCTATTAAAAATTAAAGAGCCGCATTTTACCTATGTGACCCTGCTCTGCTAAGGAGGATCTATACTGAGGTTAAAGAAAAGGATTACATCTCTCCAGTTTCTTTGGTCTCTAGATTTTATGAATTATTTCTGCATTTGAATTGTGAGTAGGTATGTAGCCTATTCATTCATTCGGCAGCTTGTTTTGACAAGTGCCAGTTATTCTGATCAAGATAGCTGTTATAATTGTTGTTAACCTGTATACCTTACTGCAATCATGTGCAATGAATAAATCAAATAATTGAGCAAGTTTTGTTTTACTTATTTTTTTAACCTTCAATAACTCTATGTGAAGAACTAACTGTCTGCAAATATGAGAGAGCTTCGATCTTAAGATGATAGTATTTCCTCTGATTTTAGTGCTAGCTCTAAGCACAGAGTGACACTTCTTTCCATTTATCAAATACAGTATAGCTTATAATTGATTTTTTCTTCAAACAAATTATTATATAATAATATCTTTTGCAAGATGAATAATTAAGAAATTAAGCAGATATTTAATTATTAGGGAAATGACTGCATTCACAGAGTATCTAATCTGCATTCATGAACAATGTCACCAACGGTGCATGGTAGGTGACTCTTTTCTAGGAACCACTTTCCTGTCTGGTTTCTTCTTTCAGTCCCTTGTTTATATTTTCCTTTTGACGTCTGCGATGTAGCCTTTAGTTCAGAGGCAGAGGTATAGCCACTGATAAAATAAATACATTTTTTGGGACAACCTTGTGATTAGTATTACTCACGGGACAACATTGGGACATCATTGTCCTAATGTTGTCCCAACAATAGAGGGTTTGGGACAATATTGGGACAGTAATGTAAATATTTCCCAACATTGGGAACTTTTCTTGTCCCAATCTTGGCCCAACAATTACAGAAAACAAGGTTATCCCAATCATGGGTCCCAATGTAGTCCCAACTATGTGTTGCAGTCAAGTCTCAATGTTGTCCCAAGGAAATTTGCCGCGTGGGCAATAATACTCGTCCGATAATATGCTCTAAATATTTGAAGTTGCTCATGTAATTTTTTTAATTTGCCCGGGGTGCAATTATTACAGATTTTATAAGATCGGGGTGCAATAACATCTGTAATAATTGCGAGGCATGTCTCGAAGTTATTACAGGACATAAACATAAAATACGGAGACTATTTTTGTGGTGTTTATTTCACAGTAACTACAATAATCATCAATAGTAGTATTCAGATTAGGTAATTAGAAGCAACATTGGTTCAGAAATTAGTTTTTAATAGCAGAATATTCTTAACAGTGACTACATAAAATACATACATTGTACATCATTATATGTTTATTATATACCAATAAACAAGTGATATAAGATTAAATAAGGAATAAAAGAATTAGTTAGCTGTTGATACTCTTTAGTGTTACGTCTAATTATTTAAACACAAAAACATGTTATTGGACTGCCTAATAATTTGGGACTCATAATAAAGAACGAGTTATTTTTATTATTTACCTCTATTGTAATTACTTTATTCTCTTTCTTACTTATCCCCACATTTATTCTTGTTAGTCCCTGTTATTTCAGTTTTAGATACTCATAACTCAATAGTTGATATAAAATAATAAACCCAGCAAACAGTGGTACATCTAGCCAATGTCTAAATGATGAAGGCATCCGACCTTAGCCAGCATCGGCCAACATTCGTTTACCATCTTGCAGTTACTGAAAGACGTCGGCAAGATGCTGGGTCAACGTACCCGTGCAACCAGGCCAATGTCGGCAACGAGCGGCAAAGTGTCGGAGTGCAGTCATCATTTAGATGATGGCTAGTATCGGTACAACGATGTTTGCCAGGATCTTTTAGATGGCGGCTAGTAGTTGCATAAAGATTTCGAAAATAGAATTGCCTAAATTTGGAATATTACAAATTATAACTATTGGATAATGTTCCATTATGTATATTATAATGACTTCTGAAATTAAATAAAATTTATAAAGAAAAGGCAAATGAAATAATACAGCAGATGTCTTTTAAATTTATTTCACACATTTTATCACTTCTGTTTCGTGTTAAAGCCTCTCTTTCTACGGAACAAATGCTTTGGCATCATAGTGTAGACATTCCTTGATGGCCTTCTCCACCAAAGCCTTCAACTTGGTCCTTATAAGGATGAACCCCCTCGTACGTATTTGGGTGCTAGGGAAGCATATCTAACCCTTGGAACAGCCTGACCTGTATGCTGCTTCTTCGCATGAACCTCAAAGGTTCATTTTCAAATTTAGTCCTGCGGGAACGAATAAAATTGTATAGGATATAAATTTGTAGAGAAATTAACATTATTATTTGTAAAAATTTGGTACCGAAGTCATTTTTGCAGATATAAATTTCTTCAGAACAAAGACAATTTTCAATCGTCCTTTCAGCACATTCAATTTCAGAAAAGAAATATCCAAACAGCAATACCCATCACACTACTCTTCATCACTATTTCTGAGTAGCGCTATCTATCACTTTTGTATTTACTTACCTCTTGTCAGTAGTGATTCTCTCGTGCCTCTTAGGTCTGCTTTCCCTCTGAATAGAGGTCTCACGCTCTTGCCAGTAATTGCATTCACAGTTGGAGATCTTCTGAGTTAACTCGCTGAAGTCAGAGTCTGATATGATAAGGAAGAGAAATGAAATTTAGAATTTGAACAAGTTGATGAATAAGATATAAGCAAATCCCTTATAAATAATTAATTGTATCTAAAAATTCACGGTTCCCTTATAAATAAAATCTGCCAATTGGATTACTGTAAAGACCAGGAGCTCAACTATCACTGTTCTCACCTGTTCTGTCTCAGTCCATTCATGAAAAACATAGATGCCAACATTGTTCCTGTCTTTCTCATCATTCATCAAGACTTTGAATTTACTTCAGCGTCTTCAGTAATATGAAGTCAGCGAAGTTTGCCTGATGGATGAAACAATAATCATTGATAAATTGTTGCAGAATTGGTCTAATATACCTCGTATAAACTATACAAAAAATAATAGCTATTGATGTAACTAGCATATTATAGACTATTAATAAGTTATTTCTCAATATTTATTCAAATAGAAAGTTAGAAGTTGCAAGTGATAAATAATTTTAGGTTTAACGTCTGCTCCGACCATTTCTGGTCATATCACTGACTTCGAAAGTGAACAAGTACAAGGGACTGGAAGAAGCAGTCAGAAAGGACAGTGGCTACATGAGCAAAGTCATCATGTCATTTACCACCGTCGATAACCTTGCTCAATGCTCATGGATGCAGAAAAGCTAATCCGTGAATATAGCCACTTATCAAGGAATGTGACGAAAATAGACATAAGAATCTGTGACTGAACTCACGGATGGAGGAGGAAAATGCAAAGGTGATAGTAAATGAAGCCTACCTAACACGAAATTTAAGACCTTGTAGTGGAAGAGCATAATTTTAGAGCTATACTTCTTTTCTTCCATTCACCACAACCAGCTTTAAGATAGATCTCCTGGGGAGCATAAAGGTTATTGAAAGCATGCCAGCACACGGTAATGTAGTCAATGCACCACTTTCTTTACCTGTTAAGAAAACTCTCAATCTTCTTTCCTCAAAGCTTCTGATCGCAGACAGAGTTCCTAGAGTTACATCACTCCCTCCATATTGAGAGTGGAGGTCTCAAAGACCTTCTCTCCCTTGCGGTCAATCTCTGCAATGTGAGCGTACATTTCGATCTGCTCTTCCTTCATGTGATCCAGAGTGATGACGTCACACATTTTGCACACGAAGTACTTGGCTGAAAAGACAAAGAAATTATTAACCAAAACAGTACTTATGGAAAAAAGGCTATCTGTTCAAATAACCAAAAGTCAAAAGTTATGAGTTGATTATATCATTCAAAATTTTAATTAATTATATAAGATATTTTTAAGATCAACTTCGCATATCACTCACAAGAACATGTGATATATTCAAAGTGAACCTTGCATGTAATACAGTAAAATTCCTCTATAGTGAATGTAGATTCCTGAGTAAAAGAACTACCCCAATTACAGAACAAATTTTCTTTAATCTACCATAAATAGCCATCAATTTTAAAAAACTAATGGCCCAATTGATTGCAGACTAAGATTTTAAAAGTTTGTACCATGCAAATTCTTGAATTTATACATTTATTCAAAGTTCTTACATTAAAGTTTATTACTTTATATGCAAGTTATTCAATGTCAGATCTTCATTATCTAGAGTTAAATGAATGATGAAGTCACACCTGCATTGGGATATCCACAGAGGAGTAGGCAGCATAGACAGGTTCTGGCTCACCTCCTCCTAGAAGACAAAAGAGTTCTTCTTGCCAATCTTCACTGACACCAAGCAGTCCATGGCTATTCCTTTGAGGGATTTCTGACAGAAGAGTGCCTGCATACCTCATCAGCTTGATGTAAATCAGCAGCTAACTATAAAGGAAAAAGTTGGTATCAGTATTATGGAACAGTCATCAAAACTTAACAACAATCATCTTATAGCTATTTGTCAAAAAGAAGATAATCACAACTTTGCAAGCTTGAGAATAAAGTAATGCAGCTAGTTATATGAAATATATTTACAATCATTCTTAACTTTACATGAGAAATTAATTTCAAAACAATTTCTATAAATTAAGACCTTAAATTTGGATTGAACTATCCTAATAAAATTATCTCCATTTCACACAATTAATTCATTTAATTGCACACTATCAATGCTGTACATTGTTATTGGCATGTAAATGTATTATCAACTTCATTAATTTTCAAAATAAGTACAATCCTTTTTTAGTCATTTGATGGATACTGTATTTCTTTATCTATAGTTAGCAAGCTAGCTGTATCTCCAAAACGTATGCAATAATTACATGTAAATATAGGAATTAATTACAAAATAGTACCTAAGATCTAGCACAGATATATTTCCCCTCAAAAAACATTTCCATATATCTTTGGTGACATTCGACACACTTTGCAAACTGGTATATTACTAATATTAGCAGTACAAATTTGCTAACAATAGCCTTAATTATTAGCAAAGATTTCAGAGTTGTGCTTAAAGAAATACCTAAAATTGGCAAAAAATGCATAATTTCTATGCATCCAGTAGGCAGTACCTAGTGTTAGTTAACCATCAATTTTTTTGACTATTTCTTTATAATTTAAAATATTTATGAATTATGGTGAAGTATTCAATCATACAGTCACAGATACTTATTAGTAACCTGGTGCTCACTAGTACACTGATAGGCCATGTTTCAGAGGCTGGAAAATTGTAAGCCAATTTTTGAGCCAACATTTCAATAAAATTCTGAGCCAAGCCAATTAGAATTTGGCTCATATTTTGAAGATTTCAAACAAAAATTAACATAGGAACATAGGAATTGATTCAAAATTTAAAGCCAATTAGACATATCTCAGTTTTGCCTTTTGAAATCCACCTAAGTAGTAAGTCCTAGGACCTAAGCCAATTAATTGGCTTTAACTGACATACTCTGTAACATGGATAATACTCATAATAGGCTATATTAATTAGGTTAAGCCTTCAGGTAGGCATTATTACTAGTGTTGCTGTACGCTGGTATAAGTCAACAAAAAAAAAAGCTGTAGACATTTTTCTTACTTTGACTAATCTTCCAAGGCTCCAACTGTCCAACATTTTTCCTCCTAAAATAAGTATTTAAATTAATGGTATTATTAATATATATCATCATTAATTAGCAATTACTAATACTACCTATATAGGAATATATAGTAAAAAGTTCTCTGAATGAGTCTGCACTGACAAACTCCAAAATAAAGTTTCTTGTCATGTCAGAGACTCAGAGGACTTTTTGCTCTTTATTCCTATAAGGCTATTACCAAAAATTTTACTCATTATTTTAGCATGAAAAATGTTGGAGAATTAGGTGGCCAAAATTAAGGAAAATTGATATCTTTTCTCCAGGTTCTTAAAAAATCAGAAGTCTGAGAAGAGTAAAGAGTTCACAGTTCAGTGCACACATAACTAGCTACAGTCTAGAGTCTACAGAGTACAAACTAAACTTCATGAACATCAGATTACAGTTACAGCAACAATAATAATGTCTAGGTACCTTAAGGTTCAACTTCAACCTAGGTTATTAATGATAATTTGACCCTAGCCCCTATTCCTAGGTACGGAAAGGTACCTAATATTATATTATCAATCAAGCAGAGTATATTTGGCTGACATTATGTCGACGATGAATCGATGATATCATGATGAGACCCAAATTTACCATCAAACAAATAAGCTACCGAAGTACAATTTGGCATGACACTTCATAAAATACTATATCGTCGAACGGATAGCATATCTAAGTAGTACCTAGGTAATGATTTTCATTATAAATTAAAATGAAAGATAACGGAGATTGTAGGTATCTGAACTCAAGACCGGCCATAGCCTACATGCTAGGTAGGTATAGAATATAATAGAGATACTTTAGGTAGGTACCTTAATTTTAAAAATTGAAATACCTAGGTATCTAGGAACTTACCTATTTGTGTTAGGTAGAAGAATAACTGGGTTGATAATTCTCTTTGGCTCTAATACACCTTTTATATTTCGATAAAATGGGTACCTAATTATAAATCATACGAAATGCAATCAGTCTGTTTAACAAATTTATGGTAGTACATATTAAATATTAAACTGGCGTATAACAAATTTAGACTGACGTTGGACTGACGCTACATATAGTAGGTATACTGTTATACACTGGGGCTGCGCTCGCATTGTTCCAATAATGTCGACGCTCAAAGTTCACGATAACTAATTCTAGGTATATAGATAGCATTATTTTCATCCAGTTACCAAAGTATTTCACAAAATTTGTACTGGATAATTTTAATCAATAAACTAAATCTGAGATCGGGTTTCCCAAAAATATTTAAATCCTCGATTCCTCGATATCAATATAATTAAGGTCTTTTTAAAAGAACGTTCTGGATATATATAATTCACTATGCGGCAAATGTTTGTGATATACCTACGTCAAAAATTAATGTTTTTTTTATGAAAAAGTTCGTAATATGAACGGAAAGAATTAATATATCACCAAATATTATGTAAGGAGTAACTAAAATGTATATGTATATTTGTTATCACTGTAGGTACACATAGGTTCAATTGAATTAATGATTTTTCATTTTCAATATTATTACCTAGACTAATTCAAACTCGTTATGATTTATACCTAATTGATGGTATAAAAAAAAATTTATATTTGTAAATTCTTTTACATATTTTTAAATAAATATTTCTATAGCTAGCAAAAAAATTTCAAGTGTAATTTTGTACCTAATATTTTACCAAAAAAATAAGATAAATTTTTTTACAATTTTTTTTTCTTTAAACATCTAGCCTTCTATTTATATAATTTACTTTTGATACCCCATATATTTTAATACGGAAGTACACTAGTAGTTAGGTATATAATGGAAAACGGCCTGAAACATACAGTATAATAGGTACGAAGCGGCTCTTATATGTTTAGTCAACATCGCAGCAAAAGATACTTAAAATCAATTTGCGTGTATAATTATAGATGTTTTGCCAACATCGTGCCAACACTTGATATCCATCAAGCGGCCGATTGTTGGGTATTGACATCGTGCCGACAAATAATATTAATCTGTCGGCCGACTGTTGTAGGAACGACGTCCTGCCGACAAATAATATCCATCCGACGGCCGTATGTTGTGTAGCCGACGTTGTGCCGATGTCGAAATGAATCAATTTGCCGATGCACGACGTTGCCATAAGGTTACCGATGCACGCCAGCATACGGCCGACGTTGCAATGTTTGCTGGGAACGAGGCAAATAACTTGAACGCGTTTAGCATATATTATTTTATAACTGTAATAGATAAACATGTTTAAGTGTTCATATGAAATGTTGCGGCTTAAATCACTTCAAGGTGTCCCAAAAATAACGATACCCAAATTTCAATGGCTGTAATTCAGAAACTATTAAACTTACAAAAAAATTGAAAGTCACATTTTTGTTTTTCAACATTTATTCTATCTCTGTACAAAATTTTAGATGGCTTGAATTAAACGTTTTCTCTATTTTGTATTTTTGTGACAGATACAAAAAACCTGTTTGCGCACTTTTGTTTAACTTCGAATTTTAGGATATTGAAACCTTGTTGTTGAAAACTTTCATCTGTTTATTAAAAAAACGTTATTATAACAATGAAAAACGTTTATTAAAATGCCACTGAAAGAAATGCCGAATAGCTCATTTAGTTTTCCCTTACAGCAACAGTTAATTCTGTGCTCAGGAGAAACGTCCTGAACCCACCAGGTTCGATTATTTCTGTTTCTATGTGTTCTTCAAAGTCTTTGAACGATCCCATTATATAATAGATCAAGGTATTCAACTCCACTTATTTTAAATAAGGACCGACTACAAAGCCATTGTCCCATCCACACAGATATAATTTCTCTCGTGAAATTCCTACATCAAAGTTGAAAGTAGGAGTTGGCTCTTCGGTGCATATGTATTATTATTATTATTTTTTTTATTTATTACATCCGAAAAAGTTTCACAAACTTATGGAGATTTAAAATATAAACAAAATCCTAAACTAAAACATGATACAAAATACTAAACCAAACGAAAAATTAAAATGACGATGCAGTGGTATAGTCTAAAATCATTCAATATATTTACTAATACAGTATTCTTTAAAAATCTTTTTGAATTTAAAATCAGACATTGGATGTTTAAAATTTTCCGAAATATTGTTAAAAAGATCAATAGCCCTATAAACAATAAAATTTCTTTCTAATTCAGTTCTAAAATTAGGGACATTAAAATGAGTTGATCTGGTTTGGTAGGAGTACCTATATGGTCTCTAAAATAGGTATTAAAAATGTCCGAGTTAAAATATAGAGCATTACGAAAAAATTTCAATAAAAAATAATCATAAACATCGTCAAATTTCAATAAATCTAAATTCCTATATAAATCATTATTGGATAAATAAAACCTACCATTAAAATTTCTTTTTACATTCAATATTATTCTCAAAATACTGTTTAAAATAGTTCTCAATGGCTGGAGCAGCGAGTTAAAAGATTTTCCATATACAATTATAGATTGGATAAAAAGGGAGTAGGCTAAAGAATTATACATTAAAATTAAGGTTTTTCTGTTAAAATACGGGGCTGCTGCATATAAAATTCCTTTAACTTGACTTAGTTTCTTGCATAAAAAGGACAGATGTTCTTTAAAAGTTAATCTTTCGTCGATAAAAATGCCTAGATATTTAAAATGATGAACCTTTTCTAAAATTTTAATGTTAAAATAGATATCTGGTGAAGTTATTTGTTTATGGGAGTTAAAAATCATAATTTTGGTGTTTGAAATGGTAGGGGTGAGTTTATTAAAATCCAGCCATTGAGATAACTTGGGAATAAGTTATTCTATTTAAAAACTAGACTATCTAAACATTTATCCCTAAAATAAAATACTGCATCGTCAGCAAAAAAGAATACAATTAAAATCATTTTCAGTGGCTACATTACATACATCATTAAAATATAAATTGAATAAAATTGGACTTAATGTCGATCCTTTGTATAAACCTATATTCATTGTCTTAAAATTAGATTTAAAATCGTTAATATATACATACTGCCGTCTGCTGCTCAGATAACTAACTAAAATTTTATTAAAATTTTCTCTAATGCCGTAGTGGTGAAGTTTTTTCATTAAATTTTTCACATCTGCCGTGTCGAAAGCTTTTTTTAAGTCTAAAAATAAAGCTATACAAGAAGAATTACCATTAAAAGACTTTAAAACATAGTTTAAAAATTCTAAAACTGCATGGGTGGTTGTAACTCCTTTTTTAAAACCGTATTGACTATTGTTTAAAATCTTATTATCATCAATAAAATTTGATAATTTGCTATATAGGATTTTTTCGAAAACCTTCGAAAAAATTGGTAGTGTAGATATTGGTCTAAAATTATTTACATCACTTTCTGAACCTGATTTAAAAATTGGAACCACCCTAGCAACTTTAAAAACATTGGGATAAATTCCTGCTAAAATAATACTATTAAAAATATTACACAAGGGTTCACTAATACAATTTAAAACTTCAATTAAAATAGAACATGGTATTTCGTTCTTATGACTAATTTTACTCTTAATAGATAGAATGACGTCTCTGACTTCAGCAACTGTAATTTGTCGTAATAAAATTTCATTTAAAATATAAGGAGTGGAAAGATTAAAAATAGGGTCATTAAGAACAGGAATATTGTTAGAGAGTGATTGTGATGGGGAACTAAAATGATCGTTAAAATGATTACAAAGGTCCTCACCGGTTAAAATCCTATCTAATTGTTTTACCTTAAAATCCTTTTGATTTCTTTTTCTATTTAAAACTTTGTTTATAAGATTCCATGTGTTTTTAGGGTTTGAGTTAAAAAGCTGGTTTTGATAAAATAGGTTTTTTGATTTTCTTAAAACATTCGTAAGTTTGTTTCTAAAATAGGTAGAAGATCGTTTTAAAACAAGTCCGACTCTTGCTTATTTTGCTAATTGGCTTTTCTTCTTTATTAAAAACTTTAAATCATTGGTAAACCAATCCTTAGTCTTAAAATTACTGTTTTTCTTGGTGTGTTTTAGTGGGAAACTATTAATAAAAATTGAGTAAATCTTGTCTGAAAAGTCTTGTGCTAAAAAGTTGGGGTCGTTACTGTCAATTATAAAATTTGTTTGCCTAGTACTATTGATAACATTAATTCGGTTAAATTCGTTTTTAAAATTCCGGTAGGTAAAAGACTGTTCATCGTGAGCGACTGCAGTGTTAAAATAAAATAATATAGGCCTATGGTCAGAGACGTCACTTTCGACAACGACAGATTGTATACGGTCATCAGGTATAAAATTCATCCAGCATTGATCAATAATAGTGCTTGTTACACTTTCTTCATTAAAAGAATATCGCGTTGGTTTATTAATAAGTGGACAAAAATTAAAACCTGCCATAGTATTAGTGAAATGGTTGATAGCATTAGAATTTCGAGGATTAAAACGGTCTACATTAAAATCCCCACATACGACAGTTTTGATAGAGCAGCAGACGGTGAAAATGAATCTGATAGAAAATCGTTAAAAAATTTAATTGAGGATGAAGATGGGCGGTAAATAGCTGATATTTTAAAATTATATTTTGGGTTAGTGATTGATAGTGATAAAATCTCTAAGTCGTTATTTATAAAAGTAAACTCAGATAAAATAGTGGCGCTAAAATGATCTTTGACATATATTGAAACTCCACCTCCATGTCTATTTCTATAAATGCTGAATTTATTAAAATTTAGCAAGTTAAAACAATGGTCAAAATTTTCTTCCATCCAGGTTTCAGTTAAAATCATAAAATCGAAATAATATTGTCTGCGTAATGATAAAAGAGATTGCAGCTTAGGGAAACTCTTTCTACAACTTCTAATATTTACACATAATATACTAATAGAGTTCTCACTAAAATTTAAAACTTTAAAATCGTCTATATCTAAATTTGTACATTGCACTTGTGGGTAATTAGGGTGAGTAAATAAATAGGGGTTTCATTGGAAATGGGTAACATTTGAATTTGCAGATGATAAAACGTTAAGATTAATCATTTAGCAATCCAAATGAAAAATGGTCTGCTTAATATACTGTTTAAAGAAAACGGATTAATCGATTCATCTGAAATTTGATTAATTAAAGAGATAGAAAAAAGTTGAAGAACAAAATGAGAGTTACCAATTTTTTGTACGTTTATTAGTTTTTGAAATACAGCCATGGAAATTTGGGTGTCGGTTTTTTGGGACACCCTGTATAGTAATATTATATATTTACACCTGACTATTACTGTAATAGTGAATAATAAAATGAAATAAAGCCCATGCACACTTTAAAATACAAAATAAAACAATCCGTGAGTGAAATGTCTGTGAGCAAAATGTCCGTGCACGAAATGTCCTAGACCCGTTGTTACAGTGTGAAAAATGTGACGCTATTTTGTTTGCAGTACGAATCGAACGAAAAAGTTTGTTTTCTTTGATCTCGAAATAAACTCAAATGGTAGCAATTCGCCATAATTTGGTAGCAATTCGCTATAATTTGGTAGCAATTCGCTATAATTTGGTAGTAATTCGCTATAATTTGGTAGTAATTCGCTATAATTTGGTAGCAATTCGCTATAATTTGGTAGCAATTCGCTATAATTTGGTAGTGATTCGCTATAATTTGGTAGCAATTCGCTATAATTTGGTAGTAATTCGCTATAATTTGGTAGTAATTCGCTATAATTTGGTAGCAATTCGCTATAATTTGGTAGCAATTCGCTATAATTTGGTAGCAATTCGCTATAATTTGGTAGCAATTCGCTATAATTTGGTAGCAATTCGCTATAATTTGGTAGCAATTCGCTATAATTTGGTAGCAATTCGCTATAATTTGGTAGTGATTCGCTATAATTTGGTAGCAATTCGCTATAATTTGGTAGCAATTCGCTATAATTTGGTAGCAATTCGCTATAATTTGGTAGCAATTCGCTATAATTTGGTGGCAATTCGCTATAATTTGGTAGCAATTCGCTATAATTTGGTAGTGATTCGCTATAATTTGGTAGCAATTCGCTATAATTTGGTAGTGATTTGCTATAATTTGGTAGCAATTTGCTATAATTTGGTGGCAATTCGCTATAATTTGGTAGCAATTCGCTATAATTTGGTAGTGATTCGCTATAATTTGGTAGCAATTCGCTATAATTTGGTAGCAATTCGCTATAATTTGGTAGCAATTCGCTATAATTTGATAGCAATTCGCTATAATTTGGTAGCAATTCGCTATAATTTGGTAGCAATTCGCTTTAATTTGATAGCGATTCGCTATAATTTGATGAGCTAACACAGCTAAATTGCTCACCTGCATCTTTTACCGATATTGGTACACGTGAACACTTTTTTATTTTTATTTTTTAATATTTTTCTCCAACATATAGGTATTGAATACTTTACAAGACTTGTGTTGGAAAAGTAAGGAAAAAAAATTACAATATTTAATTTGTTAAAATATTCTACATATTTATGACTAGAAATATCAGAAAAATATGTAAAAAAAACCTGTACATATAAACAAACAGAACAAAGATGCAGGTACGACATTACGCCATATCTCGAGATGCGGTGAAAGTGTTAAGAAGCTCTACTAGAGTGTGGAAGACACTCGCAGTCTTCGTACACTTGTTTTCTTCAAACTAATAACATATAATTTGAAGTGATGTTCATGTCTTTAGGTACTTACATGCAGTTATTCCTTGTATATTCACTATAACCTGTTGCACATAACACTCCCTTGAACACTCTACTGCAACGAGACTTTAGAATTAACAGTCGGTGGTTAGATAAGAGATAAGAGTTCATTGCTGTGATAAGACTTGTCTAGAACCTCGTAAGAAAACAGTGGAACATTCCCCGTAAATGAAGTCACTCGATGTTCTCTATTTTGCGAATAGGTTTACGGAAGAAGGTATACCTCCTCACCTGCGTACGTTAATTACCTGTGCTTCATTTCACGGCACTCACCTGAACTTACGGCACTTTTAGAGATAGTTTTGGTGATTTGACAACTGCGACACATCCATCTTTCGTAATATTTTCACTAAAGATAATAAAGAAGCTAAGAATGTAAACAGTTGAGGAAAAGATTTTCGGGTTACGAGGGAGTTAAGGCAGCCCAGTCAGTTACTTTCGGTGGGATTCAAAGCGATTATCTCCATTACACGAAGCAGTGCCAGAGGAACATTTATATGACCAATTTAGGTGGGGGGGGGGTGCTAGCCACTACCATCAGCATTTACTAGTTACAACAACAAGTTAGAGCATCCTTAGTGTCATTCTTACCATCATAACAGAGGTGACTTTATGAGCAGATAGTACTTTCTGTACAGTACCGACTGAGGGCGATAGAGTCTCTTATCTCCTCCAAGAATTTGTAGAGAGATAACAAATGCAGTAACTGAGCGAGAAATGAAATTAAACAACTACCTTCAGCCTCAAATTGACGATCAAAAGGGAGATTTTGGGGCAGTTCAGCACTGCAGAAAAATGATAAGTTGTTCCTAGGTTTAGAGGTTAAATGTTTGCTATTTTAACCAAGGAACAGTAACTTGTAGAGTATTCTAAACTGCAGACGACAATAATATTTGACGTCACCAACTGGTTCAGTTACCCCCACACTATCAAACACCTCGCGTTACAATGTAAATCACAGGTATATTTAGGGGGGAGGGGATGTGTCTAATTTTCATATCGAATATTTTATCATAATGTGATAAATAAATATTGATTATTAACGGATATCGAATATTTCGTCTCAAATCACAGTATTTTCAGAGACATAAGCCAATGTTTCCTATTTATGTTCTTAATCACAAACATTCGAAATGCAGTCAGAATGTTAGGATGGTAGGCAGTTTAGTAACCAGAAATGTTAGTAGTTTAAATTAATAAGACAATTTGTTTTGAAAATAAGTAGGAGCTATCTTGGAGACTTATGTCATCAACTCTCCATTATAAACAGTTTATTATAAACAGCAAAGGACTTTCAATGCACTCGAATGTTACAATATTTTTAACATGAGTCACAGAATGTTTGGTCACTAGAGACTGTTTCTAGGCTTCACATCTCATTTCTATCCCTTCACTACATTGTGTAACATCTTCAATTAGACCTCTATTTGGTATGTTTCAGTGACTGATATCTGATTACAGGTGTTTGTCATTGCAAAGTGTTAGATAAGTAATATCAGACTCTGTAATATTAGTCTTTGAAATCTCAGATATTGCCAATACTTTCTTATTATATTATTTTCATCATATCATGTCTGCCAATTTTAAGAACCTCACATAATGATATTGTTTCTAATGTGAGGGTGTTTGCTTAGCCATCTTATATCTACTTTCTGTAAATCAATTTTAATTTCCAGTTTTCCTTTTCTGGCTTTGACTCTACCACTAAACATGAACAGTCTTAGCTTTTGTAGACCTAATATTCTCGTGAATATATTACTTTTGTGTTGGTTTAGACTCTATTCAACCTTCCAATTGAAGGTACTACCAAACTAGACTATTTTAGCGCTAACTCCAATACACCTCAACAAAAAGTAGTGCCACATATACCATCCGTATTAACAAATGTATTTTAAACTTTAAAAAATGCTGTACGACAAAACCCTGACCTGATTTAGCAAAATGGATAACATTTCTAAAATCAACATAAATAATATTTCTAGAAACTTCTTATTATAACCCAAAGTTAAAAATCATGCTGGTCAGTGCTATCAATGTTTTTTTATGATAATGGTTATACTTGCATTAAGCAGTTCATAATTCACAGAGAGACGCTCCACACAAGTACCCAATGAGGTAAGAAGCTCCTGTGACATCACATCTCTTTCATTATCTTTACTCCCATTATCACAACATCTGCACAGTCTGCATTAAACGAAAGAAAGAGACACAAAGAATGACTAATCTTTGGGCTGACAATTTGAATATTTCTAATTTCACCATCCCCACCATTAGGTACCTCAGGTTATTTATATTTGGATGTGATTGTACACGGTGATGCACTGAGAGTCTGGTTACTCTTCTGCTTATCTTAACTGATAACAAATTCTTCCTCTCCACCACAATGTGCGATGAGAACATTTAGTAGACTTGAAAGTTAGGAATGAATTACCTGAGACATCACACCTGTCACGTTGAAAGGGAGTTGAACAGAGAATAACCCATATAGGACGAGATAAAAGGAAGGTTTTGATACGGATTGGAGACTCACATGAGTTTTCTAGGGTGTCCGGACAATTCATCCCCGGACAATTAGTCGCCGATTGAAAACAAAAGAGATATAATTTTAACTTTTTGAAGATAACGAATAAAACTAGTATTTATATTATTATTATACTAGTGGTTACCCGTGCAAAATGCACGGTAACGGGCATATATTCTTATTTTTATACTAATATTTAGGTACGTTACTCATTGTGTTTGTTCATACACATTATACAACCTGTTTACCATTACATTTCATAAGAATTAGGTAGAACCAGTAGAGAGTAATTATCCGTCCCGTGACGTCATCAATTTGTGTAGAATACTGTCATATAGATCATAAATTATTATATAAAATATCTGTATAAATAACTACAAATTATAAATATAATTCCAATAATCACATTATGAAAAATTAAAACAATTAGCTACATCGATCAATTCAATTCTTGAAATAGAAGAAATAAAATCGTTATATAGATAGCAGCTGATATTCCATTTATTTTAATTAATTAATAGAATAATGTAAAATTCGTTATTATTTTATTCAATGTATTTTAAATATAGTTTATTTCGAACAGTTTTTCATATTTCCACCCGTCAATATCAATATTAACATTAATTATTATATTTTTAATCGTGCAAAATATGTCATTTATTTTCGCGAGAAAAAATGATAACCAGCGTACGTAGAATTTTATTTTTCATTTTCTAATTTCCATCATATCTCACAAAGTACTTCGAATTTCGAAAAACGGTTAACACAGTCATTTTTGCAGAACATTTTTACATATTGTAGATATTTTTCTGATTCAATTGATGCAAATTTTATTTTTTCATTTATTTCGTATGTTACCATGTATTTCCCGATTTGAATTTAATCCCTATGTTATCCATTAAAACTTTAGATTCGAATAATTCAAAAACCCGTTCAAATTTCGTAAAACAAATCAATAGCATTCTGTAGGACCATAGGCCGGAGGTTTCCAGAAAATCTCAGCCCATTCTGTTGGATAGTCTCTGAAAATATCCTGGAAAGTATGTCGAATTAATTCCTATGTATCCCATTATAAATCAAGTGTTAATAATTCGAAAACCCGTTTGAATTTCGAAAAATCCTTTTAACTCGTTAAATTCGACACTACTTTCTAAAATTTGAAAATTTTCAAGTCTCTAGGTCTAACCGTTTGTGAGTAATATTGCTCCAAGTAACACACATACACACACACAGACAGATGTAGCGTATTATATATAGAGATAATTATAAATTATAATGTACTTTTTATTTAACCGGTTATTATCGCAAATACAGAAAAAAATCAAATTTAAATAAAAAGGTAATATTTTGAATGCTCATGTAGAGAGTATAGTAAAACAAGCCATTAACTAACATTGCTATATATCATAGCTAAATACAATTTTATAATTCCTGTATAAAATCACTGAAACAAGACTAACCTGTAACACTATGTTAACCGTTCTCTCTGTTGGCAGTACAAACAATTGATTTATTGTTGCCATGTCAATTGTAAAACAAAAAATTGAAAAAATTATATTAAAAGTTTACAAACTCTTGGCAACAATAAATCAGATTTGAGATATGAAAATTAAAAAAATTTAGTCAATATTTTAAATTATGAGTAACTGTCTTCAAAAATATATTTTATTATTTACATGGTAATTACTGATGACATTTAAGATGTTTATTCTTATTCTGTATCTTCTTTTTGGTGGATTTTAGCACTTTGGGGATGTTGTTGAAATTTAGCAACAACATCATTTTCTTCTCTATTTAAAGCTTCAGTGAAAACCCACAAATTATATGAACTTTACTTAACGAATTAACCATTCAATGACGAGTAAAATGATAGTACTGTCCTTTTCAATAAAAATATTATCATAATAAAAGTATAATTATATATATGTATTAGTTTCATTTGTAATTATCAATATATTAGAAGGTAAAAGTGCCTACCAACCAATTATTTTGCTGAAAAGAAAATTATCTTCCTTTAATTAAATGAATTAACTTCCACCAATTATAATTATATTTAAAATTATAACTCTTTTATACGCAATCGGCGACGAATTTAAAATAAATAAAAGAGATATAAGTATAATTGGTAAAGGTGTATTCATTCATGGGGAGGTAATTTTTTCAACCAAATAAGTGGTAGGTATCACTTTCTCATTATAATTTATTGATAGTTACAAATAAAATTATATTATGCATATACATATAGAATTGAATATTTTATTATAATTTTATTATATTTATTATAATTTCATTTTTAATTGAAAAGGACAATACTATCATTCTACTCGCCATTGAATGGTTCGCTAAATAAATTCATCCAAATTTGTGGTTACTGATGCTTTAAATAGAGAAGAAAATGAAGTTGTTGCTAAATTTCAACAACATCCTCAAAGTGCTAAAATCCACCAAAAAGAAAATACAGAATAAGAATAAACATCTTAAATGTCATCAGTAATTACCATGCAAATAATAAAATATATTTTTTGAAGACAGTTACTCACAATATAAAATATTGACTAAATTTTTTCAATTTTCAAATATCAAATCTGAAATATTGTTGCCTAGAGTTTGTAAATTTTTAACAAATTTTGTTACTTTTTCTTTGTTTTACAATGGACATTGCAATAATAAATCAATTGTTTGTACTGCCAACAGAGAGAACATCGAAAAAAAAAAATTAAACTTACAATTAAATTCAATTGAAAATGATTATATTTTAATTTTCACTTAAAATTACCCAAACTTAAAATTAAAAACTTAAAGTAATGGTCTAATTTAATTTTAACTTTTTTTTAACTTTTTTCCTAAATGCTACCTGACCTTTCAATATTAATTTTGCTTTTTGGATTTTGACTTTTATGAGGCATTATAATAACAATTGTCGCCTGGATATTAATTGCATGGTCATTAAAGTAATTAACCGTCCCGAATAGTTTCCCTGTTCTAAAGGGCGTTCCCTACTTTTAATTTGGTTAAATGCCTCCGTCGCCATTTTTTATTTTAAACTCCGTATCTCGTACATCTTCATATCCTCATCTGACTTTACTTTCTTAGCATGGGTATACCCACATACCATGATTCCTACCATTAATAATGTGAGAATTAATACCAACACATCACTAAATAAATCAGGTATGAGGTCATACTGTGTTGTCCCCATGTTTTTTATAGTCGCCTCCAGGTGAGCCTTATTCATTGACGTAGACCTTTGGATCAATTCTACGACAGAGTTCAGATCGAAGTTGCTTTGTGTCTGTCCCATCCTGTCAGCTGTTTTCTCACGACCTTGAAATATATGACAGTGTATCAAGTAGGTACAGCAAACGTTTTTCGCACCGGCTGTCAATGGCTGTGAGTGGCTGAGGATCAGTCAGTGGCTGGGATTGGCTGAGAAGCTGTCAGTGGCTGAGAGCTGGCTTTCTCCGTGTAACTGAAATCAAAACGATACTGTTAATTCATGGCCCCTAGTTTTATTTAAGTAATTTATCAGTTATCAGTCTCAGTGTGAATTAATTATTTTTTATTTTAAATTCTTTCAGTCTTTCAATATGATTTCAAATTTATTTTTAATTTTCATTCTGATTTTAAACAATTTAACTTCTACATTTCTTTAGCATTTGACAAAATATAATTCATCTTATTCGTTACACTAAACATATAAACACAAAATTTAAAATTAACATGCATCAAAAATTAATCATCTTAAAATTATTATATGAAATTTTATATTAATAAAATTCATAATTCATCCCACCAACTTAAATTAAATACATACAATTATTTTACATAGTGAAATTATCATTGTATTGATACAATAATTCTCTTACTGAGTATAAAGTAAGTATTGTATTATTAACAATGAGCTGCATAATGTGTGTTTGTTTGACTAGCGTAAGCAAAAAAATATGTAAACATTTCTCTGAAGCTTTGCATGTAACAGAGTTATTTGTCAAGCCCAGTCAGAAAAATAAGGTTGTATTATGAGTGGCTATGGTTGGCGAGGTTATATTATAGGAGATTATGAGCGGCATCCCCGCCAATTCAAAGAATATAGGTGATTATGAGCGGCATCCTCGCTCATAAAATATAGGCGGGATCTGCAACCATAAATCGACCATAATATAATCGGACTGCCCGCCTATAAAATAAATTATAAATATTATAGGAGATTATGAGCGGCATCCCCGCCCAAGAAAATATAAGCGGCATCGCAACCATAATCAACCATAATAGGTACAGTTGCGCTTCCCGCTTATAGTTTAAAATATATATTTTACATTATTTTGAATATGCATACCATATACTATACCTACCTATATCGAGGTAAGATCGAAGTAATAGGTTTGTTATAGTTTGAAATACAGTAATTCTCTTCTGAGCGTAATTCCAAACTTTTTTTGTAGTACAACCACTTTCTATAACTGTTACACATGAATATTTTGAGCATATCTCCCTATAGCTTGGCTGCAGAGTACCTATATACCAATCAAGCAAGCATGGTTATTGATTTAACTATATAGGCACTTAAATATATAAGCATTATTTATTAAGAACTTTATGCAATATTTATACCATAATAATTCAGGAAGTATAAACTAGTAACGCGAAATTGAAGCAATAATTTCACATTGTAAATTTTTGGTAAATTAATTTCATGTTTCGATGATATGGCTATTTCTAAATTTTCCAAAGCGATAATTTCATAATTTTCATTGATAACATATATAATATATTGATTAAGAAATTGAGTATTTCATTGTATTTTGTTTATTTGGATGTGTTAATGTGTCGTTTAATTTGCTTAAAACGGATATTTCAAATTAATTTTAATTTAGATTAATCCTATTTTAAAATTTAAATTTATCATTGCGGCAATAATTTGTCTCAATATTGAAGTTAATGCCTCGTAGATGGAACTACGAACGAAAAACCAATCTTACATAATTTACATACCCATGGCCCATGCATGCATGATGCATACGAATAACCAAGTCAGCCACTCCTATCTGTGCCCGATAGAAACTGATCAACCATCTCACTTTTTCTTACCACTTTAAATACCTATAACTATGATAATTGAAATTATATAAAGTTTGAGAACCCTCCACATATCAGCTAATTAATTAGCTGGGTGGTGGTATTATTCTTCACCAAGACATTTAATAATTTAGGTAGCCTCCTACCAATTATTTTATTCTGAAAATAAGAAAATTAGGTACAGTTGATGATCATATGCCAATATTGATCATATGAAAAATAAAACTGTCAGATTTACATTACTGATAATTGCTCTTATTACGTAGCTACTTGGTTAATTATTTTTCCGTTATGTAGTTTCCTTTTTCAAAATAAAAATATGATGTTGGTAGCCCTGTTGGGTGTTGGCAGCCTGATTGCAGTGACGTTGCAAATTCCCGCAAGCCAAAGTTTTCCAGGTTTGAGGAATCCTGATTCCTGACTAGGAATGGTGCAAATACATAGCTTTTTAACTAGGTAATCTTCGATCAATCATCTAATTATTGAACTGTTTGAGCAAATATTGAAAACGAAGCTAAGTTAGGCTAGGTACCTTATGGAAGAAGAAACTGTTGTTAACGGTAAGTTTTCTTAAGTTGCTTTAAGCATCCAGGTGCATCTTTTAAAGGTAGGTACTAGATATCTATCAATTTCATTGAATTTACAGCAGAATATTGGTCGGTTAGTAACAGGCTAACAGCTAACTTGGAAGGTAGTACCTACCTACCTACTTATTTTAACTAGGGCAAATAAAAAAACTTTAATTTCAGATTGCGACTCTCTCAAGAAAGTTTCTAAAACCTTCTGAATCAAATTTTCATTGAAATGTTGCATACCATTTATACCAAAAGATGTGCGATAGCTATAGCCTATAGGTAGGCTATACAGCCTACTGGCAATTTGGCAAATGCAATAAATTATTAGGTACCTAGGTTGGTAATATAAATGATACCTAATATTAATTTGAAACTATGATGTTTACCTTAGAGGCCGCAGTTAGGTACTGTCATTGAATTACCTAGTAGCTACTGCCTACTAGCTAGTGTGCCAGAATTTAGTGTGAAGTGAAGTGTGCTAGTGTGCCAGGCACTTCATCCTAACTACCTACCTAATTAGTTTAACTTCTCTTCACTTCTTCTAAGCTCTAAGTAAAATAGGTAGGTAGGTACCTAGTGTGGTTCATAAACTCCCAAACCATCTCCAAAACCATCTCAAACCATCTCCTATGTTAGGTAAAGCAAATTATTCAATTAATTGGCTTAGATTTTTAAAGGTGAAAACTCATATAAGTAGGTAATAGGTATGTCTAATTGGCTTAAAATTTTGAATTAATTCCTATGTTTCCATGTTAATTTTGGCTTGAGGCTTGGAATCTTAAAATATGAGCCAAATTGGCTTTGCTCAGAATTTTTGTGAAATTTTGGCTCCAAAGTTGGCTCTGAAACATGGCATAGTACCTACCTAATTATCAGTTACCATAAATTAGTTTAATTTTGCTGAGGGAGATTCTGAATCTGCTACGAAGAGCATGAGAGTACCTACTTAAGTTCTAACTCTCTCGACTTAAAATCTCTGCGAGTCAGAAGACACATTATGCAAAGTGGCCACAAAGTTACAAACTCGCCAATATATTTTAATATTGGTGAGTAATGACATTATACATAGGTATACTCAAGTACCTAGCAATTCCTATGTGTGCAACTTTTAGTTTTTAATTTTGAATTACCAAGAAAAGTGATATTTCAAATTGTTGACATAAGAAACACTCGGTCAGACTGGCACTGCAGTTGTAACTGCTGTTAAACAGTACTTTTTTCCAGGTAACAATAAAGCATGGTTTGCTCGTTATTTTCCTGAAGAGTTTGACAATCATTTTGGGCCCTTAATTGCATATTATTTTCTCCTATGCTGCTATGTTATTTTGGAGAGAAATCAAAATAATTGGATTTATGGGAAAGAAATTTTTTCTTATTTGGAGAACTATGAAAATGGAGAGTTCTTGATCCATAATATTTCATTTGGCCATTTGTTTTTTCTAATTCTTTAAAAAAAAAGATAAATTTATGCAAGAGAATCAAATTATTACAAATTCTTTACAAAATAGCCAGACTCCAGAAACTTTCAAGTGTTAACAGTAACTCTTTTTCTAAATTTTCTTGTAAATGTTAATACATTTCTATGGTTTATTAATCAATAATACATTGCAATTCTTTCAAAGATAAATTAAAGTAACTATTTATTTATTGAATAGCTAGATACAAATAAATTTTGAATCTCATGCTATTGGTATGGAAATAGTTATGACAATTTTATGTAATTTAATTCTAAATATTTTCTTTACAGTGATTCAAGTTGTGAATGGTGGTACAATGAGGAAATTGTTCAGTTAAAAACCAATGTTGCCAAATTGGAAAAATGGATGGTTCATCCAACATCTTCATACCTGCCAACCCTGTGGAAGAGTTAGACAGTTTGTCTAAAAACGGCTCTCTGGTACTTATTAATTAAAAACAAATTGGATTCCATGAAGTAGCTACTAACATAAATATTATCTAGGCATTTGATAATCATACCATTTATCTTTTTCAGATCTTTATTCTCAATCTTATTCCTTTTAAAGTCTGGGTCACTGCAGATCATTGAGAGATAACTGATGGAAAAAACAATGCCTGAAAGACTGGCCTTCCAATTCTTTCTGACTGGGTTTGGAAAATGGAGAATTTCCTTCAGTAAATTAATCTTCAGAGATCATAAGATCTTAAAATTTGTGTTAGGTTAGTATGAATGAATGTTACCAACTTATTTGTCCATCTAAACTTCTAAAGTATGTGATTGTTCAAACATTTTACACAGATATCAGTAATAAGAATTGACGTTTTTCAAATTATTTATTGCACTTTCCAGGTACTGTCAAATCTACACACATATGCATCTTCTAAAGAAGAAAAATAAATCCGCGCCGATCAGGAGTTTATGATTGGGAAGGTGGCAGGAAGTTGAATGTGTACACTACAATGTAAGTTCTCGAATGAACTAATTTTTATTGAGAACTACAAACGAAATGAAAATTTGCCTATATAGGCCGAATAGCTAATCTATAAAATTTTCATTTTACACCTAATAAATAAATAGAAAAATAAATAAATACGCTTAATAAATTTTCTTGCCAGCTATGTAACACAACATTTCCAAAATGATTACGAACTATGACATTTTTTGTAATTAGCAAAATTAATTGAACATATTCCTGTATTGAAATATTGATTTTCATCTGACATCTTATTTCAGCTTCTTTTCTTGTTCCTGAATCTGCAATTCACTCTGGTGCTGCCACTGCAATTCACTCTGGTGCTGCCACTGCAATTCACTCTGGTGCTGCCACTGCAATTCACTCTGGTGCTGTCACTGCAATTCACTCTGGTGCTGCCACTGCAATTCACTCTGGTGCTGCCACTGCAATTCACTCTGGTGCTGCCACTGCAATTCACTCTGGTGCTGTGACTGCAATTCACTCTGATGCTGTGACTGCAATTCACTCTGGTGATGTCAGTGCAATTCACTCTGTGTCACGGTGGATACCCTGATGGTATTGTTAGAACTCTGTTTTGTCCATGTAGCTAACTTCTCCCCTAGTTAGCTACATGGTAGGATTCTTTACAGCCCTACCTACCATTTTTTCTGAAGTTACTTTACATAATATGTATAATTCATATGTAAGTAGCAGGTTGAAATTCAGTTATTATACTAGGTTGTTGGTAGGCTTTTCAAATCTCATGTAGAATATTGTACCTTTTTTATGTGGTTGAGGGCGGGGGTCTGATTATCAGACTAGGGGTTTTTGTAAACATTTTTGCCGGTCACCCAACTTGTTATCACGATGCTATCTTCTGGGTAGGCCTTCTTTTTGTTATATTGTAGTTTTTTTAATTTAAAGTCTCTTTTTTTTCTCTAGCTTTCCTTTGTATCTTTCCTCTTCCTTCTGCCTTGCTATGTCGATGGGAAAGCAGACTGACAGTGTAGGTCTCTTATCCATGGATAAGCAGACTGACTGTGTAGGTCTCTTATCCATGGGTAAGCAGACTGACAATTTAGGTCTCTTATCCATGGGTAAGCAGACTGACTGTGTAGGTCTCTTATCCATGGGTAAGCAGACTGACTGTGTAGGTCTCTTATCCATGGGTAAGCAGACTGACTGTGTAGGTCTCTTATCCATGGGTAAGCAGACTGACTGTGTAGGTCTTAAGTCTAACCCATCGATGTCTATTTTTGTGGCATTTCATAATACATCTATTCCCTATAATTAGCAGCTTTATTTCATGTGTTAAATATATCTTTTTAAATATTATTTCACAGCTTTTAATATCCTCTTAATAAATAATACTTTATATATTTTCATATAATCCAATACCCAACCAAAAAAAATTAAGGTTGGCAGAAAAGCCATTATGGTCGGGCTGCCGTACCCAATATGGTTGGCAATATAGGTGCCAAAAGTCCGCTTTGCCGACCATAATTATGGTTGGTTAGCCAACTATAATTATGGTTGGTGAGCCAACCATACCCCGCCTATGTATGTATAGGCGGAGTATGGTTGGCTCGTCACTTATATATAGGCGGCGTATGGTTGGCTAACCAACCATAATTATGGTTGGCAAAGCGGACTTTTGACACCTATATTGGCAACCATATTGGGTACGGCAGCCCGACCATAATGGCTTTTCTGCCAACCTTAATTTTCTGATTGGGAGTGTTCCTGTACTATTTGTTACATGTTACCTCAAGTTACCTCATGTTACTTCGTGTTATGTGTTCCTATTTTGGTCTACCTACATGATGTTTATATTCAAATTGCTCACAATATGATTTCCTGTTTAATGATAGTAATGAAATTACTTAATTAATTGGTTGTAAAATTTTCTAACTTAGTTAAGTAATCTACGTTACTTGTTAGCGTTTGATGTCCAATCTTTATTATTGCTTTATTTTTCTTGACCTGTAATACCGTACCTGGTCCTATCCAATTCAATTGTAGTTTATGAGTTTTTTGGTGGTTCCTAATTAATACTCGGTCACCTATCTGTATAAGTTTGTCTTTTCGTGTCCTATTGTGGTAAATTATGCGTTTGTTTGACTGATTAATAATGTTTGCCCTAATCTGATCTTGAATAAATGTAGCTTGTCTGGCCTTAACTTTGACTATTGATTCTGATGTATCTAAATTATAAATGTTATCCAAATTTTCTGCTTGTATATTTGGGGAGGTGTCACGTCCATACATGGCAAATGAAGGCGTATCCTTCAAGGATATAATAACCTGATTGTTGACTGTGTTTTGGACAATATCGAGAAACATGTCCCAATTATCGTGATTTACTGTAGCTACATAAAATCTTAATAGCTTGTTAATTCTTTGTTTATTGCGTTCACAAATTCCATTGGAATATGCTGAGTATGGTAACACTTCACATTTATATATCTGATGTATTTCACTGAAAGTTTTAATTGCGTTAGACTTAAATTCTTTCGCACAATCTGACATTAGCGTTTTTGGATATCCGCAACGGCTAAATGGTTTACTTAAACAATCAATTACTGTGTTAGTTGATTTGTCAGCTACTGCGTGTAATTCGTTATATCGTGTCAACATACATGTTATTGATAAAATGTACTTGTTGTTTGAGTCAGTTGTAATAAAAGGTCCTATAAAGTCAAATGAAACTGTTTCAAATGGTGTGTTAGCTACTGGGGCAGACAATAATTTAATTGGTGTATCTAGGCTTCCCTTAAGTATCTTGCAAACGTCACATCTTTTAATAAAAGATTCTATGACCGATCTTTCTTGAAAATGATAGTATTTTAGTCGAAATTTAAATAGCGTATGAGCTAAACCACAATGCGTGTTAAAATGTATTGAATTCATTACTAAATTGATCATTTCAGTTGGTATAACATAATTATTAATACTGGCTGCCCTAGTATCTATTTTCCTATGTCGATATAATATTCCGTCTAATATGAAAAACTCAGCTATGTTTTCAGCTGTACCTAGCTTTTTCCTATTTAAAATGTCCATAATTTCCTTACAAGCAAAGTCTTTTGACTGTGCTGTCTTTAGTCTGTTTAAAGTCCAAGTTATTTCTTCGTGTTTAGGTATGTAATTCAGAAATGGTTTTTCTTTGTTGATTTTATACAATTTAGATGGATCTGATTCTTGTTCATTTTCTAAGTCTGTTTCTGATTCAATATCATTGTTGTCAATAATTTGTGGTACATTCAGTTTAGCCCACAATCTTGTGGTTGCTATAAAACTTTCAATTGAGCTGAAACTTTCATTAGATGGTGTTAAAAGTTCGCATTGTTCTATTTTTTCTTCCATTAAAGGAGGTAATCTACTTAGAGTATCTGCTACCACATTACGTTAACCCTCAAAATATTTCACGGTACAATCATAGGTGCTGGCTTCGATTGCCCACCTTGCCATAGCTGAATATAATGGGAGTTTATTACCAAAAAACGCGCATAAGGGTTTGTGATCATTTGAAATGGTGATAGGGAACCCTAGACATAGATATTGAAATTCCTTTAATGCTAGATGGATCGCAAGAAACTCTTGTTTCGTAACTGAGTACCTTTTCTGAGTTGAATTTCACATATGAAACTGATAAATACAAGGATATGACAACGCTTTTTAATCGTTAGTCTACTTATACTCAACTTTTGGTTCCATGAAAAGCGGGTCTTCCTTCTTCAAATGTTTTCGGCGACTTTTGCAATGATCTTAACTGTGTCACCTCGTGTACACTGAATGAAGCAGGTTGAATAAATACTATTCAGGTGTAGTGTTTAAACAAATTAGAGTCTCAGTTTCCGGTTAAATTACGTTTTTTTGCATGTTGTGTATTGATTAAATGAATGTTGTCCACATTCCCCAACGTGCAATGCTTTACCCGTACAAATCTCTTCCTCTCTCCGTGTTTTCCCCGTAGATTTACCGAACTGGTTAATCTCACTGATTGTCTCTGCTCTCACTCAAATTAGGTCATCTGTACTCTCCTTATCCTTCCGATAATTTTCGAGATGCCTTATGCTTGATTTTGGGTTGAAAAATCTTTATATTTTATCACAAAAACTGAACACCGTAATTGGATCGTACCGTCATATAGGGTCGCAAAACCTGGTCTTGCTGTAATCAATTACTCTCCAATCAGATGGTTGACTTACACACAGAGAAAGGATTAGTTGAATCAAATCATATTTGATTTGTTTTGACTAAATTTTATGGTTTATCTGTGCGCCTACCTACGTGGTGAGTTGCAGGTACTATTTAATATGAGTTAAATTGACGTTAGTTAAAACAACACATATGTGAGTTGATAATTTTTAATTTCCGATGGTCACAACAACTACCTGTGATAGTCAAAACTTCTTGTGATAGTTGAACCAATTAAATGTAATGGTTAAACCAACTACAGAACAAGGTTACATCAACTACTTGTGTATGTTTCTCCAATCACTCCTATGTGTTATACCAACTACTCGTCAGGTTATACCAACTACTCGTGTAGGTTATATCAACTACTCGTGTAGGTTATACCAACTGCTTGTGTAGGTTATACCAACTACTCGTGTAAGTTATACCAACTACTCGTGTAGGTTATACCAACTACTCGTGTAGGATATACTAACTACTCGTATAGGTGATATCAACTACTCATGTTGGTTATATCAACTACTCGTGTAGGTTATATCATCTTCTCATGTTGGTTATATCAACTACTTGTAAACTAAGTAAATGTATATCAACTATTATAGTGTAGGTTGAAATATCGGTCTGGTTAGCAGTAGCCAGACTTTTTACAAGACTTTTTCAGTCACTATATTTACTCTATTAAATTATAATCTCGAGTTAGGTCCCGGTATCAATTAGATTAAACTATTTATTTTCTAGGACCAAATCTAACATGTTCACATTTATTTTCTACTTTTGCTTCTGTGATATGCATACTATTTTAATTTTAAAAAATAATTGATCACCTAGACCTATCCTTGCTTTTTGAAATGTTTTCGATCCTATGAATTGATATATGGTTATCAATAGATTAGATTGAATAAGTAATCTGATCAGGTCAGTTTATAAATATGTAGTTAGATGACATAAATAACTTTACGTAGTGATAAATAGGTAGGCTAGATGAATTAATTAACCAGGCTAGATTACAAAAGTTGATAAATCTTTGATATGCTGCAATTGTACTATAACTTAATGAATAATAAATTAATGATAAAGCCTTTATCTTCTAAACCATTTTTTAGTGCTATTCATCTTACTCATAGGCACTGATATTGAAATATGCTAATAGAATTACCAAGGTCAAATTGAAAACGAAATATAAACATTTAAGTTTTAGATTGATTATTTAAAAGTTTAATTTGAATTCTCGTCACTTTCTTTCACGACTGTAGGTTGCCAATTCCTGAAATAAGAGATTCGTATATTAATATATATTGAATAGAAATTCACAGTATCGTTCATATACATTATCAATAACATCACCTACTCTTTTTTCCTTTTGTGATGAGATAGCGACAGCTTCGATATTCTTTTCATGTCTGGAATCCCTAAAAGCATATGAAAAAGTAAGAGCTAATCATATTGCAAATACATATTTAGAAATCATCTAATATTTTCAAATACTTACTTTGACCTAGCATAATTGTTCCTGAACCATTCAAAGGAATTGAAGAGGACTCCGATAGTTGATGACGTTGATCTACTTCATCAATTCTTCATCATGATCTGAAAGTAGATTCAGAAAATATAGAAAACCATATATTTATAAAGAAATGAAAAGAATTATTAACTGAGAATTCTTTCATATAGGTAAATTATTTATATAAAATGTTAAACTAATTATAAATCTTCAGATGCAGTATAAATTTAGCTCTAATAAATGCAATGGATTTTTCTAGCTAATCCTCATAATTTTGTTCATTATACACTCATAATGTAGACTTTAATTAAATACCAAGAAAGTATAATATATCAAAAGGCTCACCTCTGGTTGGAGTTCTCCCTGCTAAATCCCTGGACGGTGTTCTCCTCCGACTACCTCCCTGGATGGAGTTCTCCCAGTCATAGAAAACTAGGGTCAAGTAGGTAAATTGCGGCACTTTAACTAACTGCGGTCTCTTATCTCAGAAACATTAATAACCATCATGACTTCAAGGCACTCGTGAAATGAATAGAACCTATCATAAATTGAGCTTAAATTATGATGTTCAACAATTCAGTATATAGCTAAACTAATTTCAGAATGATTTTGAGACTCTCTTAATAGGGTCACAATTAGAAATTAAAGAACCGAATTTGGCTGTGTAACCCTACCTATAGGTACACCAACTAGTTTTAAAATATATAGATTAGTAGACCACTTTACTTAAGATACTAGGATAAGTTCCGAAATATCGGACGGCTCCACATTTTCGGTCGCGTAAGAAAAACTATATTAAATTAACTTTTATATTAATTAGCTATTAGGTAGCTATATACTATATTTCATACGTGACCGAAAATTTGAAATTGCCTGATAATTTTGAGGACAGCGCATTCTGAGGACAGCGCAGTAACTGCCTAGCCTATGTAGAAGGGGTGTAGGTAGAAGCTCATGACCTAGGGGGGCTCATGACCGGGGGGGCTCGTGACCGGGGGGGCTCTTGACCGGGGGGGGGGGGCTCTTGACCGTACCCCATGTAGAAGGTATTGACACTGAAAAAAAACAGCTAGGGAGGTATGATGCTTAAATAAGTTAACATATAATAATCTAGGAAAATTAGTTTGGATATCAGTTCACTAACTGGAAGGCAGTAATCAAAATTTATTATTATAAAAGTTATATACTGATAATCAGCTCTTCAAATAACTACCTATATAAAGCCACCAAACTATCAATCACCAATATTTTAGAATATTTAGGCAGACATTTATCAATTTATTAATGGAATTAATTAATAATCGAAACTAAAATGGTACTGAGGAGCGTTCACATTCAACACGTAACACACTTCAAACAAGATTTGAACTGAAAAGTGTTATGCGAATAAATTAGCTTTGAGGAAAGCATAAGTTGCCACTTACTCATTTGATTGAACTCACATCTAAACTTAAAAAAAAGTAGCACTAACTCTCATAGTAAGTTAATTTATACACCAGATAAATAAGATTAACAGTCTTTGTGGGTTACTTTATCACACTATGTCATAGTTGTTTTAACTCACACCTAAACTTACAAAAAAGTAGCGCCAACTCTCATAGTAAGTTAATTCATACACTGCAGAATACACTGGATTAACAGTCTTTGTGGGTTACTATAACACACTATGTCATAGTTGATTGAACTCGCACCTAAACTCAAAAAATAGCGCCAACTCTCATAGTAAGTGAATTAATACACCAGATACATTGAATTGACAATCTTTGTGAGTTACTTCAACACACTATGTCATAGTTGTTTTAACATATGTTCAAACTCCCAAAATGTAACTCCAACTCTCATAGTAAGTTGATTCAATCCATAAAATGATTTGAATTAACTATGTTTGGTGACACACACGTCATAGTTGTTTTGACACACGTGAAAACATGAATAAAGTCAAACCAACTCACGTAATAAATTGATTCAAAGCATAAATTGTTGACCCATTAAATATGAGTAAACCTTTTTCTCTGTGTAGTTTTTGGTAAACTACAAAGTTCTCAATCTTTCACTTTAGTAATTGAATTTCCGTTCGTTAAATTCGAATTACTTAATCACACACCATACTGCCTCCAATGTGATGGACGCCCTCTGGGTTATCTCATCAACTGTGAAACCTTATAAAGGTCCACTGTATGGGTTATCGTGTGATCAGAATCCTACTCCTTTATCATATGTTTCAGATTCTTTTTTACTCAGTTTAACTTTTTATGCTAAATACTCATTGCCATGCCCTAGAACCAACTTGCTTATATGGTTCCGACCTCAGGCCTCTGGTCAATGCTTAACTGTATTTAGGATGAATAACAAGTTTAACTATAACTTTAAAGAGAATGTATTTCTGTATCAAGCATATAAAACTGCACAATGCACTTCACTAAAGCACTCACAAGTAATTGTCTCACAAACTAAGACTTGAGATTAGATGTTTATCTCATGCGAGCCAAATGGTAACTGTTGTGAATGTTCCTTACACATAATCATATAGGTTCGCAAGAGCAGTTATGCGTACACAAATAATGTGTTTGCATCACTACACACTTTGCACTATTCATCTTGCGACTATTTGAAGTTGAGCTATTTTTATTGCGCGTAATACGTTTGCGCTTAAAATTATATCGTTAGTTGTGAGTTTTTGAATTAGTTGTTTTCTTAATAAATTATTTGTTGTAATGAGTTTCTCAATTATTCTACCTCATTTCATACGTTCTTCAATTATTGTATCTTATATTTTTGTATCGCTTTTTGAATGTTTGTATATTAAATTACTCATAAATTTTATTTTTGGAAATAAAGTTTTTATAATCAATTTATTGAATATTCATATACCTTGAATTATAATACCAGTTACTATTTTTCTCGTTTTATGAGTTTCTCTAATTTTGCGTTTCTTAATTATGTTTCACGTAATTGGTGGTTTTTGAATTATATTATTTGATATTACACTGTTTTAAATTAAAATATTAGAATTTAGTAGTTCCATTTTGGTTTTTCATATTTATTTTATTAGTTATTGAGCCCTCCCGTCTCTTGCACTAACGCATCAAATTTAGTCTCCAAATGTGCAATTCTTCCATCAATTTCACTCTGGTCTTTGCCGTAGAGTGTGCCAGCAGTTCGGATGCATTTTTCTAGCATTTCTTTCTTTTCTTTGATTTTGGGGTCTTCTATGGCTTTTGAGTGACTGTGACTCACTTCATTCTTGTAGCATTTTATCTGTTCAAGCAGATACTCGATGCTATTCGTGTCTTTGAGTTTCTTTTTCGACTCTGGTGTGTTGTTTTGAGCGACTTTATCGTAGCAGAGAATTGGAAGAAGTTCGTGCAGAGTAGTTACATCGAAGCTGGTAAAGTCTTTTTCACAGAATTTGCCTCTAAGTCTATTCGACAGTCTTAGGTCTATGCCGGATTTCTTTGCTTCTTCTTCAATCTTCCGGTTTTCCATATGTCGTTTGATTGTCACTCCATCGGGCTTCTCAAAGCCCCATTCTATTAGGGTTTGATAGGCCAGAGGACAGATCTCAAACTTAATTCGGTCATTCCTCAGCAAATTCAAGTCCTTTTGCGAAAGAGTCTGAGGAGGTGAAGCCATTGTGCTCAGGAGTACAACCTGCAGGAGAGAAAATAAGAATAAGTGAATATTGAAAATGACGAGTTAACAGACAGGGAATGAGTTACTTTAACGAACTCTCAGGTGTTTATAAAATAATAAGATATGAACTAAAATACTCTGAAAAATAGACTTCAACTGCTGAATATGATTATCACACTTGCGTTTCTCAACGCCGCGTTAAAAAAATCTCATTGCAAAAAGTTTAGCTGCAATTGATTTTTCATCATTGTCTTTTTCTAACGCAACATTGCTCAGTCTCCTGCTAAAATACGAGCAGTATTTTAAACGCCAGAACTTTAACAGGATACGAATGTCACATTGTCGTTTTTTTCACTGCTGACATTGCATATACATACAAAGTATTTGACGAAAATAGGAAATGAAAAGTAATTATTGACAAAGGTTGCAATTTTCTAGCAACGTTACAAGGTTCCCTTGGCAAATGTGATAGAGTTGTAACAGTTAGGTAAGTTATGAATTATGGGACAGTTATAATTAATGTGACATTTTAACTCGTTATTTGTCGATGATCGAAAATGTGGAACTGTTCGATAATTCAGAACTTACCCTATAATGCAACAGTACTTTTTTCCTGATCATGACCAGAGAAAATGATAACCAGAGAAAATGATAACCATAGGAAATGATAACCAGAGAAAATGATAACCAGAGGAAATGATAACCAGAGAAAATGATAACCAGAGAAAATGATAACCAGAGGAAATGATAACCAGAGGAAATCCCAGGTAACATTGAACCTTCCCAGAAGATTCCAGGAACGTTCCATTGGAACGTTCCCTGAATGTTCCACTGGAATGTCCCCTGAATGTTCCTTTTCTGACACATTCCAGGAATATTCCAATGGAATCTTCAAGAATATTCCCTTTGGAACATTCCCTGAAGACTCCATTGGGACATTCCCCGAAGACTCCATTGGGACATTCCCCGAAGACTCCATTGGAACATTCCTTGAAGACTCCATTGGAACATTCCCTGAAGACTCCATTGGAACATTCCCTGAAAACTCCATTGGAACATTCCCTGAAGACTCCATTGGAATATTCCTTGAAGACTCCATAGGAACATTCTCTGAATACTCCATTGGAACATTCTCTGAAGACTCCATTGGAACATTCCCTGAATACTCCATTGGAGCATTCCCTGAAGACTCCATTGGAACATTCCCTGAAGACTCCATTGGAACATTCCCCGAAGACTCCATTGGAACATTCCCCGAAGACTCCATTGGAACATTCCTTGAAGACTCCATTGGAACATTCCAAGAAGACTTCATTGGAACATTCCATGAAGACTCCTTTGGAACAACTTCTGAAGACTCCTTTGGAACAACTTCTGAAGACTCCTTTGGAACAACTTCTGAAGACTCTTTTGGAACATTCTCTGAAAACTTCTTTGGAACATTGTCAGAAGAATCCTTTGGAACACTGTCAGAAGAATCCTATGGAACACTTTCAGAAGACTAAATTATAACTGTGAATTTATAGTGGGAATGTTAAATGTCACCTGGGTCAAGATGGTAGTAATCTACTATATAAGCTATAGTGAGTCAAGATTTGCTGCGGAATCAATGGAAATATATTTTTACTACTATCTAATGGTTCTACAGTATACTCTCGCATCCTATTTTCAATGACTTTTTCCATCAAGAAAATAGAAAGAAGACATCATGGAAGAGGGGGGAAGTAAAACTAAGCTCTATGCACTAGGTCGACTACTCTGATATCACAGGTAACAGTGTCGACCCAGCGCACTCTGGCAATATTGCAGAAACCAAAATGAAAATGAACTCAAGGAACTATAGGGAGAAATGACAGACGGTAAAAATAGAGGAATAACAGTTTATAGTAAATTATTACCTAAAAAACAGAAAACATGATGATTGAAAATGTAAGCAATAGATTTATTGAAAAACAAATATAGTGCTATTTTTGGATAAAAACTAACTATTCAAATGGATGCTTCATCTATAGTTTAATTAATATAGATTGTAGGGAAATGATTAGCAAGTAAGAGGATATTTTATTCAGGTACCTGACACGTATAGCTGCTCAAATTCCATTACCCTGAAGGCTATAAAAAACGTTTAAAAAATCTATTAAAATACTTGAACAAAAAATCTATTAAAATACTTGAACAAAAAATCTATATAACTAGCTACAAAACTTAATATTTATCTATAACATTCTATCTAATAAAAAAAAAAAAAAAAAACTCTTTATTTACAAACGTTCTGTAGCTGCAAGATTAGGATCAGTAGTCTCAAAATTAGGATCAGTAGTCTCAAAATTAGGATCAGTAGTCTCAAAATTAGGATCTGTAGTCTCAAAATTAGGATCAGTAGTCTCAAGGCTAGGATCAGTAGTCTCAAGGCTAGGATCGGTAGTCTCAAGGCTAGGATCAGTAGTCTCAAGGCTAGGATCAGTAGTCTCAAGGCTAGGATCAGTAGTCTCAAGGCTAGGATCAGTAGTCTCAAGGCTAGGATCAGTAGTCTCAAGGCTAGGATCAGTAGTCTCAAGGCTAGGATCAGTTGTCTCAAGGCTAGGATCAGTTGTCTCAAGGCTAGGATCAGTTGTCTCAAGGCTAGGATCAGTTGTCTCAAGGCTAGGATCAGTAGTCTCAAGGCTAGGATCAGTAGTCTCAAGGCTAGGATCAGTTGTCTCAAGGCTAGGATCAGTTGTCTCAAGGCTAGGATCAGTTGTCTCAAGGCTAGGATCAGTTGTCTCAAGGCTAGGATCAGTTGTCTGAAGATTAGGATCAGTTGTCTGAAGATTAGGGTCAGTTGTCTCAAGATTTGGGTCAGTTGTCTCAAGATTAGGGTCAGTTGTCTCAAGATTAGGGTCAGTTGTCTCAAGATTAGGGTCAGTTGTCTCAAGATTAGGGTCAGTTGTCTCAAGATTAGGGTCAGTTGTCTCAAGATTAGGGTCAGTTGTCTCAAGATTAGGGTCAGTTGTCTCAAGATTAGGGTCAGTTGTCTAAAGATTAGGGTCAGTTGTCTCAAGATTAGGGTCAGTTGTCTCAAGATTAGGGTCAGTTGTCTCAAGATTAGGGTCAGTTGTCTCAAGATTAGGGTCAGTTGTCTCAAGATTAGGGTCAGTTGTCTCAAGATTTGGGTCAGTTGTCTCAAGATTAGGGTCAGTTGTCTCAAGATTAGGGTCAGTTGTCTCAAGATTAGGGTCAGTTGTCTCAAGATTAGGGTCAGTTGTCTCAAGATTAGGGTCAGTTGTCTCAAGATTAGGGCAAGTTGTCTCAAGATTAGGGCAAGTTGTCTCAAGATTAGGGCAAGTTGTCTCAAGATTAGGGCAAGTTGTCTCAAGATTAGGGCAAGTTGTCTCAAGATTAGGGCAAGTTGTCTCAAGATTAGGGCAAGTTGTCTCAAGATTAGGGCAAGTTGTCTCAAGATTAGGGCAAGTTGTCTCAAGATTAGGGCAAGTTGTCTCAAGATTAGGGCAAGTTGTCTCAAGATTAGGGCAAGTTGTCTCAAGATTAGGGCAAGTTGTCTCAAGATTAGGGCAAGTTGTCTCAAGATTAGGGCAAGTTTTCTCAAGATTAGGGCAAGTTGTTTCAAGATTAAGGCAAGTTGTCTCAAGATTAGGGCAAGTTGTCTCAAGATTAGGGCAAGTTGTCTCAAGATTAGGGCAAGTTGTCTCAAGATTAGAGCAAGTTGTCTCAAGATTAGGGCAAGTTGTCTCAAGATTAGGGCAAGTTGTCTCAAGATTAGGGCAAGTTGTCTCAAGATTAGGGCAAGTTGTCTCTAGATTAGGGCAAGTTGTCTCTAGATTAGGGCAAGTTGTCTCTAGCTTAGGGCAAGTTGTCTCTAGATTAGGGCAAGTTGTCTCTAGATTAGGGCAAGTTGTCTCTAAATTAGGGCAAGTTGTCTCTAGATTAGGGCAAGTTGTCTCTAGATTAGGGCAAGTTGTCTCTAGATTAGGGCAAGTTGACTCTAGATTAGGGCAAGTTGTCTCTAGATTAGGGCAAGTTGTCTCTAGATTAGGGCAAGTTGTCTCTAGATTAGGGCAAGTTGTCTCTAGATTAGGGCAAGTTGTCTCTAGATTAGGGCAAGTTGTCTCTAGATTAGGGCAAGTTGTCTCAAGATTAGGGCAAGTTGTCTCAAGATTAGGGCAAGTTGTCTCAAGATAAGGGCAAGTTGTCTCTAGATTAGGGCAAGTTGTCTCTAGATTAGGGCAAGTTGTCTCTAGATTAGGGCAAGTTGTCTCTAGATTAGGGCAAGTTGTCTCTAGATTAGGGCAAGTTGTCTCTAGATTAGGGCAAGTTGTCTCTAGATTAGGGCAAGTTGTCTCTAGATTAGGGCAAGTTGTCTCTAGATTAGGGCAAGTTGACAATGCTCATGGATACAGAAAAGCTGCATCGTGAATACTGTCACTTACCAAGGTATATGACGATAAAGGACAAAATTGTCTCCAAATAAAGCCTATACGATCCTGTCTACCTAACACAAAATCTCTAAGACCTCGAAGTTGAAGATCATATCTCTAGCATTATCCTCTAAAACTGCAAGTAGCGTTAATAAAATTATAAACTTGGTGAAAGTAAAAAAAGACAATCCATAATGAAAATTACAACACGTAAAAACCCAAGAGACGCTACTCTCATTCTCTTCCATTAGCCATATACAGCTTCAGGATAGATCCCCGCCTGGCTTATTAAACAAATTGTAAATAGTCATAATTTGAGGTTCACTATTTAGGGTCAGTTACGAATTATCGATATTTCCACATTCTCGATCATAGAAGTAAAAATTATAAAATTGAACATTTTAGATTGGTGACCAATAAAAATAACGTATAGAAAAGTTATATTAAATATATTCGTTTTATAGGTAGTATAATCGAAAATGTGGAACTGTGCATCAATTTGCAACTTAGCTGAGTAAACAGTCTCATCAAATACTGAACATGAGACACCAGATTTAACGAATAGAGGGGAAACCTTAGGAAGGGAATAACTTCATTCATTCTTCTCGTCCATTTTTCTGTTCCTCGCACCCACAGTCCGACCACAGAGTAGATCTCTGAAGTTGTACAGCCATTCTCCCATAAGATGTCCGTCTCAAAGTATCTGTAATTGAAAATGGCTTAGCTATTATTCTGCAAAAATTAAAGTGATGTAGCAGCCGCAAATAAATAGAATTGGATATAATTAAAATAATTAAGAATAGAATAGACTTTAACCCTATTAGTAGTTAAAAGAGCACTTATGCTCTGAAATTAAAATAAAGTATGTATCCATAGATTATTGCATGCAGGATGCATATTAGAAGTAGCATTCGAAAGTTTGGCCTCATTCAAGAACCAATGAATAATTAATTGGTGTCTAAAAATTTTACTAAATTATCTGAAAGATTGAACAATGATTTCAAAAAAAAAAAAAAAATTTTTTTTAGATATTGCTAATTAACTAGATATTATTAATGAATTATTCATAAGAATATAATTGCTACAATACTCACCTAGCTTTTTCGATCAAGATTGTCCAAAAAATAATAAGATTTCGTATTTTCTGTAGTAGCTACTGTGACATGCTTCCTTATTTCTTTTTTGATTTACATCAGTGAAGAGAGCCCAATTTGCTATGAAGTATGAACATCGTTATTCGTCATTTAAGAGTAGAAGAGCTGGAACTGTAAGAGAGGGGTATACAATGAGATTACAATTGCATGAGCTGTATTGGCTATTATGATTTAAGCTAGTTATTATCCCGTTATGAATAACGGGTTTTTAATGGAAAACGGAATAGTTTTGTAAAATTTTAAGTTTCCGGAAAATTTGAGTTTTTAGAAGAATTTTGGAAGAATTTTGAGTTTATGGAAGAATTTTGAGTTTATGGAAGAATTTTGAGTTTATGAAAGAATTTTGAGTTTATGAAAGAATTTTGAGTTTTTGGAAGAATTTTGAGTTTTTGGAAGAATTTTGAGTTTATGGAAGAATTTTGAGTTTATGGAAGAATTCTGAGTTTTTGGAAGAATTCTGGTTTTTGGAAGAATTTTGAGTTTTTGGAAGAATTTTGAGTTTTTGAAAGAATTGAGGTTTTGGATGAATTTGGATGAGTTTCTTGAGAGAAAATTTGATCTTCGGACAAGTTTGAGTTTTCGGAAAATTTAGTGTTTTCGAAAAATTTATTGTTTTCTGAAAATTTAATGTTTTCTGAAAATTTAATGTTTTCGGAAAATTCAATGTTTTCGGAAAATTCAATGTTTTGGAAAATTTAATGTTTTCGGAAAATTTAATGTTTTCGGAAAATTTAATGTTTTCGGAAAATTTAATGCTTTTGGAAAATTTAATGTTTTGGAAAATTTAATGTTTTCGGAAAATTCAATGTTTTCGGAAAATTCAATGTTTTCGGAAAATTCAATGTTTTCGGAAAATTCAATGTTTTCGGAAAATTAAATGTTTTCGGAAAATTTAATGTTTTCGGAAAATTTAATGTTTTCGGAAAATTTAATGCTTTTGGAAAATTTAATGTTTTGGAAAATTTATTGTTTTCGGAAAATTTAATGTTTTCGGAAAATTTAATGTTTACGGAAAATTTAATGTTTTCGGAAAATTAAATGTTTTAGGAAAATTAAATGTTTTAGGAAAATAAAATGTTTCAGGAAAATTAAATGTTTTAGGAAAATTTAATGTTTTCGGAAAATTAAATGTTTTCGGAGAATTTAATGTTTTCGGAAAATTTGGTAGTTTTAGGAAAATTTGGTAGTTTTCGAAAAATTTGGTAGTTATCGGAAAATTTGGTAGTTATCGGAAAATTTGGAAGTTATCGGAAAATTTGGTAGTTTTCGGAAAATTTATTTGGAAGATATCTAGTATAAGAAAACTAAGTTTTATAAAAAAATTCTTGAGCATGATGGATTTATATATGTATTTATAAAAACACATTGCTCTTTATTATGGGGAGGGATAATATTAACAATAGCTATAAATTATAATATATACATTTCAATTCAAATCATGACTCATGCATTACTAGAAATAGAGTTATCAAAAAGTTGCCCTGAAGTGAATCAATTCGATCACAGTTATACCTATCAGCAGGTCATTTTTCTAGGTACTCACTATATCACCTCATTAATTATTACTTTTATTTTACCTATCAGTTGACAGTAGAAAAAGCTATTGGCAAGACTGATGACTTTATAATTTATAGGCATGAATAATATGAATTGTCATAGCTAACTTGATATTAGGGCAAATTACGAATTATCGATCAGTTCCACATCTTCGGTCATAGACTCAGAAGAGAAAACGATTTAGGTACATGGGTAGTACCTAACAAGAATTAATTAGCCTAATGTTTAAATAATTTATATCCATGATATGACACCGTTACCATCCATAATACATTAATAAATACAAGAATTCAATAATAATTAATAGGTACCTAGGGTAGGTAAGTTTCGAATAATCTGACAGTTTCACAATCACGTTATTGGTCATAAAGAAAAAATATATAAAAATTATTACTTTTATTGGTATCCATGATACCTTAACATGGATACCAATAAAAATAAATTTCCGATTAGGTATATAGTTTTTTCTTATATGACTGAACATGTGAAACCGACCGACAAAGCGTAACTTACCCTACCTATAGTCTAGAGATAGGTAGCTCCTATTATAGTTTTTCATATGATCGAAGATATGGAACTGACCGATAATTCGTAACTAGCCCTAGTACAAAGGTAACTAAGCATACCTAAACAATAATAAAGATAAGCCAATATAACTGTAAGAGAGTAAAATTAATAACATATCTACTCATAGGTACGTAACAAGGTAGGTACTATTGCAACATGTATTCATTTTTTCATTGTTTATTAAGATACTAGATTGCTCGATATCAAGTGCCTACGGACCTAATTTAGTAAAACGATATAGGAATTTGATTAAACTACCTATTTAATTTGATGATACCTAAGTAGTTATACCTATACTTACAGTTAATGATATCAGAGTAGCTCTGTCACAATAGCCAATAAGAATCATCTCTTTGTAGTTTGTGGTAGCCTGTGTAAATAGTGTAATATTCACTAGCTACTGCTGCAATATGGCTAACTTCCGATTGGGTAGCAGGAAGCCATCTAGCGGACAACTGCTGTTCAATATGGCGGAGACACTTATTTCACGGGCACGTTTTTGAAAGTAAAATCTTTACCATTCTACCTATTTTCAATAGCGTTGAATGTAGCTACTATAATTCTCTAAGTTGAATTGAAAATAATTGTTTTTTCAATAGTATTTGTTCCATATTTGACGAAAGGAGCAAACAATTTCGATTCATTAATTGCACAACAATTCGCCCAACCACTCGCTGTGAAATGGAAAATAGAACTGATCTAGTTTCAACTGTTCTAGTTGAACTTTTACTTGTCAGAGGCAAATCATGTGCTTAGTGTACGTGACGTCATCAAGGCAGAACTATTAAATAGAAAATTAGAGACTTATGTGATTAAATAATAAACTAAATTTATTATTGCATTCATATATTGACCACAAATTAAAATTATTATGATTTGACGCATTTTAGTTACTTTAAATTTGACTTTCGAGTGTTGCTGTGATGACGTCACGCACACTGCAAAACTCAACGAATATCAGAAATGGCTTAGCCTCGCACGGGGTTTAAATATAATTCACAAGATATAAAAAGATGATTTAAACTTTAAGAAATTGATTATCTCATATCGAAAGTTTTTAATATATGATTATAACCATTAACATTACACCAGAATAATTTTAATAAATCCTCCTTAATTGTTTTATATATTCATATTCAGTGGAATTTTTTTTTATATATTTGAATTCAGTTGTCAACACCCCTTGCAAGTCTAGGTAGCAATAATATCGATTAATTAGAATTCTGAATTAAAAATCCTTGGGAATATTCAAGAAATATTCCCTGAACATAATATTTTCAAACTATCTGCTATAATTTAATGGAATGTTGTGGGAACACTCTTGGATTATCGGATAACACTTTAAATATTACAAATATTACAAATATTATAAATATTACAAATATTACAATATTACAAATATTACAAATATTACGAATATTACAAATATTACAAATATTCTTATAATTACAAATAATACTTGCAAAGTATTAAAGAAAAATCCTCTGAACATAACTATATGCATACAATATTCTACAATATAATGGAATGTAGAACATTCCTGGATTATCGGTAAAACTTAAAATAACTCTATTGTTTTACCGATAATTCAGGAATGTTCCCTGAACATTCCATTTAATTATAAAAGATCGTATGAATATGCTAATATTGAGGGAATATTCCTTTGGTACTCAAATGATATACTAAAATGTTAGAATTATTTAAAGTATCTTCTGATAATCCAGGAATATTCCTTAAAGATTCCATTTACTTGTAGAATATTGTTTGCATCTATACTTATGTTATGGAAATTCTCCTCAAGAAATCCATTTATTTAGTTTAATCATTTAAAGTATTCTCCGATAATCCACGAATATTCCCTAAAAATTCCACTTAATTGTAGAATATAGAGTATATAAACTTATATTCAGGGAATATTCCTTGAATACACTCAATTGAAATTGTTGATTGTTAGAATTATTTAAAGTATTTTCCTATAATCCAGGAATGTTCCTTAGACATTCCATTATATTGTAGATTATTGTATGCTTCTAGTTATGTTCAGGGAATATTCCTTTAATACTCCCAGGGAAGAGTTTAATGTTTAGAATTCAGTTTTTCCAATAATCCAGGAATGTTCCCTGAATAATCCATTAAATTGTAGAAGATAGTTCGAAAATCATATGTTCAGGAAATTCTCTTTGAATATTCCCAAGGAAGACATGAATGTTTAGAAATATTTTCACTTTTTCCAATAATCCAGGAATGTTCCCTAAATATTCCATTAAATTGTAGAAAATAGTTTGAAAATCTTATGTTCTTGGAATATTCCTTGAATACTCCCAAGGAAGAGAAGAATGTTTAGAATTATTTAAAGTATTATCCGATAATCCAGGGATGTTCCCTAAACATTCCATTAAATTGTAGAAATAGGTTGAAAATCTTATGTTCAGGGAATATTCCTCGAATACTCCCGAGGAAGAGATGGGTGTTTAGAATTATTTAAAGTATTATCCGATAATCCAGGAATGTTCCCTAAATATTCCATTAAATTGTAGAAGATAGTTCGAAAATCTTATGCTCAGGGAATATTCCTCGAATACTCCCAAGGAAGAGATGAATGTTTAGAATTATTTTCAGTTTTTCTGATAATCAAGGAATGTTCCCTAAATATTCCATTAAATTGTAGAAGATAGTTCGAAAACAGTTTTTTTCTGGGAATATTCCTTGAATACTCCTATGGAAGAGATGAATGATTAGAATTATTTAAAGTATTATCCGATAATCCAGGAATGTTCCCTAAATATTCCATTAAATTGTAGAAGATAGTTTGAAAATCTTACGTTCAGGGAATATTCCTTGAATACTCCCAAGGAAGATATGGATGTTTAGAATTATTTTCAGTTTTTCCAATAATCCAGGAATGTTCCCTAAACTATCCATTAAATTGTAAAATATAGTTCGAAAATCTTATATTCGGGGAATATTCCTTGAATACTCCCAAGGAAGAGATGAATGTTTAGAATTATTTTCAGTTTTTCCAATAATCCAGAAATGTTCCCTAAATATTCCATTAAATTTTAGAAGATAGTTTGAAAATCTTGTGTTCAGGGAATATTCCTTGAATACTCCCAAGGAAGAGAAGAATATTTAGGATTGTTTTAAGTATTATCCGATAATCCAGGAATGTTCCCTAAACATTTCATTAAATTGTAGAAGATAGGTTGAAAATCTTATGTTCAGGGAATATTCCTTGAATACTCCCTAGGAAGAGATGATTGCTTATAATTAATTAAAGTATTATCCGATAATCCAGGAATGTTCCCTAAACATTCCATTAAATTGTAGAAGATAGTTCGAAAATTTCATGTTCAGGGAATATTCCTTGAATACTCCCATGGAAGAGATGAATGTTTAGGATTATCTTCAATTTTTCCAATAATCCAGGAATGTTCCCTAAATATTCCATTAAATTGTAGAAGATAGTATGAATAAACATATGTTCAGGGAATATCCCTCGAATACTCCATTGAAATACTTTATTGATAGAATTATGTAAAGGTTGGTCAATATTCAGGGAATGTTCCCTGAATATTCCATAAAAGATTCGAAAATGGAATAAATTTACTGATGTTCAGCGAGTATTCCCTGAACATTCATAAAAATGAATTTACATGTTATGAATTTAATGAGCTTGAGGGAACATTCCCTGAATATTCAATTGGAATTATATTCCATTCTTATGTTCCAGGAAGATTCCGGGAGCATTAGTATGGAATGTGGGAATATTGGGGAACATTAAATCCGAATGGAACATTCCCGGAATATTCAAATGTTACCTGGGATGATAACAAGAGAAAATGATAACCAGAGAAAATGATAACAAGAGAAAATGATAACCAGAGAAAATGATAACCAGAGGAAATGATAACCAGAGAAAATGATAACCAGAGAAAATGATAACCAGAGAAAATGATAACCAGAGGAAATGATAACAAGAGAAAATGATAACCAGAGAAAATGATAACAAGAGAAAATGATAACCAGAGAAAATGATAACCAGAGAAAATGATAACCAGAGAAAAAGATAACCAGAGAAAATGATAACCAGAGAAAATGATAACCAGAGAAAATGATAACAAGAGAAAATGATAACCAGAGAAATTGATAACCTGAGAAAATGATAACCAGAGGAAATGATAACAAGAGAAAATGATAACCAGAGAAAATGATAACCAGAGAAAATGATAACCAGAGAAAATGATAACCAGAAAAAATGATAACCAGAGAAATTGATAACCAGAGAAAATGATAACCAGAGAAAATGATAACCAGAGAAAATGATAACCAGAGTAAATGATAACAAGAGAAAATGATAACAAGAGAAAATGATATCAAGAGAAAATGATAACCAGAGAAATTGATAACCAGAGAAAATGATAACCAAAGAAAATGATAACCAGAGAAAATGATGACTAAAGAAAATGATAACCAGATATAATGATGACCAGAAAAAATGATGACCAGAAAAAATGATGACTAGAGAATATGATAACCAAAGAAAATGATAACCAAAGAAAATGATAACCAAAGAAAAGGATAACCATTGAAAATGATAACCAGAAAAAATGATGACCAGAGAAAATGAAGACCAAAAAAATGATAACCAGAGAAAATGATAATCAGAGAAAATGATAACCAGAGAAAATGATAACCAAAGAAAATGATGACCAAAGAAAATGATAACCAAAGAAAATGATAACCAGAGAAAATGATAACCAGAGGAAATGATAACCAAAGAAAATGATGACCAACGAGAATGATAACCAGAGATAATGATAACCAGAGAAAATGATAACCAAAGAAAATGATAACCAGAGAAAATGATAACCAAAGAAAATGATAACCAGAGAAAATGATAACCAGAGAAAATAATAACCAGAGAAAATGATAACCAGAGAAATTGATAACCAGAGAAAATGATAACCAGAGAAAATGATAACCAGAGAAAATGATAACCAGAGTAAATGATAACAAGAGAAAATGATAACAAGAGAAAATGATATCAAGAGAAAATGATAACCAGAGAAATTGATAACCAGAGAAAATGATAACCAAAGAAAATGATAACCAGAGAAAATGATGACAAAAGAAAATGATAACCAGATATAATGATGACCAGAAAAAATGATGACCAGAAAAAATGATGACTAGAGAATATGATAACCAAAGAAAATGATAACCAAAGAAAATGATAACCAAAGAAAAGGATAACCATTGAAAATGATAACCAGAAAAAATGATGACCAGAGAAAATGAAGACCAAAAAAGTGATAACCAGAGAAAATGATAATCAGAGAAAATGATAACCAGAGAAAATGATAACCAAAGAAAATGATGACCAAAGAAAATGATAACCAAAGAAAATGATAACCAGAGAAAATGATTACCAGAGGAAATGATAACCAAAGAAAATGATGACCAACGAGAATGATAACCAGAGAAAATGATAACCAGAGAAAATGATAACCAAAGAAAATGATAACGAGAGAAAATGATAACCAAAGAAAATGATAACCAAAGAAAATGATAACCAGATAAAATGATAACCAAAGAAAATGATAACCAGAAAAAATGATAACCAAAGAAAATGATAACCAGAGAAAATGATGACCAGAGAAAATTATAACCAGAGAAAAAATGATAACCAGTGAAAATGATAACCAGAGAAAATGATGACCAGAGAAATGATAACCAGAGAAAATGATTACCAGAGAAAATGATAACCAAAGAAAATGATAACCAAAGAAAATGATAACCATAGAAAATGATAACCAGAGAAAATGATAACCATGGAAAATAATAACCAGAGAAAATGATTACCAGAGGAAATGATAACCAAAGAAAATGATAACCAGAGAAAATGATAACCAGAGAAAATGATAACCAAAGAAAATGATAACCAAAGTAAATGATAACCAAAGTAAATGATAACCAGAGAAAATGATAACCAGAGAAAATGATAACCAGAGAAAATGATAACCAGAGGAAATGATAACCAAAGAAAATGATGACCAAAGAGAATGATAACCAGAGAAAATGATAACCAGAGAAAATGATAACCAAAGAAAATGATAACCAGAGAAAATGATAACCAAAGAAAATGATAACCAAAGAAAATGATAACCAGATAAAATGATAACCAAAGAAAATGATAACCAGAAAAAATGATAACCAAAGAAAATGATAACCAGAGAAAATGATGACCAGAGAAAATGATAACCAGAGAAAAAATGATAACCAGTGAAAATGATAACCAGAGAAAATGATAACCAGAGAAAATGATAACCAGAGAAAATGATGACCAGAGAAAATGATAACCAGAGAAAATGATTACCAGAGAAAATGATAACCAAAGAAAATGATAACCAAAGAAAATGATAACCATAGAAAATGATAACCAGAGAAAATGATAACCGTGGAAAATGATAACCAGAGAAAATGATTACCAGAGGAAATGATAACCAAAGAAAATGATAACCAGAGAAAATGATAACCAGAGGAAATGATAACCAATGAAAATGATAACCAAAGTAAATGATAACCAAAGTAAATGATAACCAGAGAAAATGATAACCAGAGAAAATGATAACCAGAGAAAATGATAACCAGAGAAAATGATAACCAAAGAAAATGATAACCAAAGTAAATGATAACCAGAGAAAATGATAACCAGAGAAAATGATAACCAGAGAAAATGATAACCAGAGAAAATGATAACCAAAGAAAATGATAACCAAAGTAAATGATAACCAAAGTAAATGATAACCAGAGAAAATGATAACCAGAGAAAATGATAACCAAAGAAAATGATAACCAGAGAAAATGATAACCAGAGAAAATGATAACCAAAGAAAATGATAACCAAAGTAAATGATAACCAGATAAAATAAAAACCATAGAAAGTTATGACCTAATAATAACCATAGAAAAATGATTAGATGACTTTTTTTAACGCGGCGTTGCAAAAACGCAAGTGTGAACACATGCCAAATAGTTTTCTAGGGTGTCGATTACCAGTTTTGCCAGCTACCACCAGGCAGCATAACTTGCTTGGGACATGATTGGGACAAGGTTGTGTCATAGGGACTTGCTTGGGTACTTGGGAGAAATGTTGTCCTAACAATGGGACATCACAGTTGAACCAATATTGTTATCCCAGGCATGTCCCAATACTATCCCGATATTTTCTCCAATTCTTGTTCAAATTCATGGACTATAGATGCGTAACACTGAGAAGACAGTAGTTACCCCTCCCAAATAAGCTGTCAACCTTGAAATTTATATCTAAACCAATTTGATCGTTTATTTTTTGAAATATTACGTCCATTCAATTTGAAAAATAGTAAAAGTAGGACCTAGCTATGTATTTTTGTGCTTTAGGTTCGCTTCTGATTTTCAATATTTTGACACTTTAAATAGATAAAAGGAGTCATTTTAAGACGTTTATCACGAATACCATTTTTTGTGGAAACTCTTCGTTTACGAGATATAACACAATTAAGTTTCCGGTACAAAAATAAAATTAGGCATAACCTTTAGCTTCTAGCCCTCTCTTCTAGAATTTCCGCCATCTAGAGTTTTTTGATAAAATTGTTTTGTGATCCGTTATTTTAGTGTACTGCACACTTCATGATTGTTTAATGACCTGGTAGGGGGCGGCATGCCCCTCAATATACATATTTTTGATGCTATATCAGATATAAACTTCAATAATTGTATCTTCACAGACCCCCTACCAAAATCAGCCTATACCGGTCCACCGGAAAATTAATTGTGCTATAAATCGAGAAAAAATAATTTTTACAACAAATGGTATCTGTCAAAAACGTCAATAAATTACACCTTTTACTTATATATTGAGTTAAAATATCGAAAATCGGTGGCGGATCTAAAGCACAAATTTACCCCTAGCTAGGGTCAAGCAGGTAAATTGCTGCACACTAACTAACTGCGGCCTCTAACAACAGAAACATCATAGCTTCAAAACACACGTTGAAAATTTGAATTGATAAATTATAGCATGCACTGCACTTCTTTTGATTGCTATGCAACATTTTATTGTAATTTCGGTTCACAATATTTTAGAGACTCACTTGAGAGGGACGCAATTAAAAATTAAAGAGCCGCAATTTACCTATGTGACCCTGCTCTGCTAAGGAGGATCTATACTGAGGTTACAGAAAAGGACTGCATCTCTCCAGTTTCTTTGGTTTCTAGATTTTATGAATTATTTCTGCATTTGAATTGTGAGTAGGTATGAAGCCTATTCATTTATTCGGCAGCTTGTTTTGACAAGTGCCAGTTATTCTGATCAAGATAGCTGTTATAATAGTTGTTAACTTGTATACCTTACTGCAATCATGTGCAATGAATAAATCAAATAATTGAGCAACTTTTGTTTTACTTATTTTTTCAACCTTCAATAACTCTATGTGAAGAACTAACTGTCTGTAAATATGAGAGAGCTTCGATCTTAAGATGATAGTATTTCCTCTGATTTTAGTGCTAGCTCTAAGCACAGAGTGACACTTCTTTCCATTTATCAAATACAGTATAGCTTATAATTGATTTTTTCTTCAAACAATTACATAATAATATCTTTTGCAAGATGAATAATTAAGAAATTAAGCAGATATTTAATTATTAGGGAAATGACTGCATTCACAGAGTATCTAATCTGCATTCATGAACAATGTCACCGACGGTGCATGGTAGGTGACTCTTTTCTAGGAGCCACTTTCCTGTCTGATTTCTTCTTTCAGTCCCTTGTTTATATTTTCCTTTTGACGTCTGCGATGTAGCCTTTAGTTCAGAGGCAGAGGTATAGCCACTAATAAAATAAATACATTTTTTGGGACAACCTTGTGATTAGTATTACTCACGGGACAACATTGGGACATCATTGTCCTAATGTTGTCCCAACAATAGTGGGTTTGGGACAATATTGGGACATTAATTTAAATATTTCCCAACATTGGGAACTTTTCTTGTCCCAATCTTGGGTCCCAATCTTGGCCCAACAATTACAAAAAACAAGTTTATCCCAATCATGGGTCCCAATGTAGTCCCAACTATGTGTTGCAGTCAAGTCCCAATGTTGTCCCAAGGAAATTTGCCGCATGGGCAATAATACTCGTCCGATAATATGCTCAAAATATTTGAAGTTGCTCATGTAATTTTTTTAATTTGCCCGGGGTGCAATTATTACAGATTTTATAAGATCGGGGTGCAATAAAAGCTGTAGTAATTGCGAGGCATGTCTCGAAGTTATTACAGTACATAAACATAAAATACGGAGACTATTTTTGTGGTGTTTATTTCACAGTAACTACAATAATCATCAATAGTAGTATTCAGATTAGGTAATTAGAAGCAACATTGGTTCAGAAATTAGTTTTTTATAGCAGAATATTCTTAACAGTGACTACATAAAATACATACATTGTACATCATTATATGTTTATTATATACTAATAAACAAGTGATATAAGATTAAATAAGGAATGAAAGAATTAGCTAGCTATTGATACTCTTCAGTGTTACGTCTAATTATTTAAACACAAAAACATGTTATTGGACTGCCTAATAATTTGGGACTCATAATAAAAAACGAGTTATTTTTATTATTCACCTCTATTGTAATTACTTTATTCTCTTTCTTACGTATCCACACATTTATTCTTGTTAGTCCCTGTTATTTCAGTTTTAGATACTCATAACTCATTAGTTAATATAAAATAATAAACGAGGCAAATAACTTGAACGCGTTTAGCATATATTATTTTATAACTGTAATAGATAAACATGTTTAAGTGTTATATTATTTTATAACTGTAATAGATAAACATGTTTAAGTGTTCATATGAAATGTTGCGGCTTAAATCACTTCAAGGTGCCCCCCCCCCCCAAAACAAACGATACCCAAATTTCAATGGCTGTAATTCAGAAACTATTAAACTTACAAAAAAAATTGAAAGTCACACTTTTTTCTCAACATTTATTCAACATTTATTCTATCTCTGTACAAATTTTTAGATGGATTGAATTAAACGTTTTCTCTATTTTGTATTTTAGTGACGGATACAAAAAACCTGTTTGCGCACTTGTGTTTAACTTCGAATTTTAGGATATTGAAACTTTGTTGTTGAAAACTTTCAACAGTTTATTAAAAAAACGTTATTATAACAATGAAAAGCGTTTATTAAAATGCCACTGAAAAAAATGCCAAATAACTCATTTAGTTTTCCCGTACAGCAACAGTTAATTCTGTGCTCAGGAGAAACGTCCTCAACCCACCAGGTTCGATTAATTCTGTTTCTATGTGTTCCTCAAAGTCTATGAACGATCCCATTATATAATAGATCAAGGTATTCAACTCCATTTTTTTAAATAAGGACCGACTACAAAGCCATTGTCCCATCCACACAGATATAATTTCTCTCGTGAAATTCCTACGTCAAAGTTGAAAGTAGGAGTTGGCTCTTCGGTGCATATGTACGAACGTTATGATTAATCATTATGCAATCCAAATGAAAAATATTCTCATCGCCAATCACAATATCGTCCACAAACCGGACATTTCTTTGCATATGACATTGAGCAAAATTCAGAAGCAAAGGAAGATCGGTATCGATGAGTTTGTTTCTCTCCTGCATCTTGTGAGGATGTCATTTCAAATCCCAACTCACAGTTTTTTTTAATGTAAATTTAGTAACATCTAACCACTCTTTACAGCAGTGATTTGCAAATTTTCTGAGAGTGCTACTTTAACAATTCGAAGATGAAATAAGTATTTTACTAAAAGTACGCAAACAGTTTTTTAGTATCTGTCACTAAATAAACTGCTTAAAGAAAACGGTTCAATCGATTCATCTGAAATTTGTTAAAAGAGATAGAAAAAAAGTTGAAGAACAAAATGTGACCTACCAATTTTATGTACGTTTATTAGTTTTTGAAATACAGCCATGGAAATTTGGGTATCGGTTTTTTGGGACACCCTGTATAGTAATATTATATATTTACACCTGACTATTACTGTAATAGTGAATAATAAAATGAAATAAAGCCCATGCACACTTTAAAATACAAAATAAAACAATCCGTGAGTGAAATGTTCATGTACGAAATGTCCGTGAATGGAATGTCCGTGAATGAAATGTCCTAGACCCGTTGTTACAGTGTGAAAAATGGGACGCTATTTTGTTTGCAGTACGAATCGAATCTTTGATTACGAAATAAAATAAAATAGTAGCGATTCGCCATAATTTGGTAGTGATTCGCTACAATTTGGTAGTGATTCGCTATAATTTGGTTGCAATTAACTATAATTTGGTAGTGATTCGCTACAATTTGGTAGTGATTCGCTATAATTTGATAGCAATTCGCTATAATTTGGTAGCAATTCGCTATAATTTGGTAGCAATTCGCCATAATTTGGTAGCAATTCGCTATAATTTGATAGCAATTCGCCATAATTTGGTAGCAATTCGCTATAATTTGGTAGTAATTCACTATAATTTGGTAGTGATTCGCTATAATTTGGTAGTAATTCGCTATAATTTGGTAGCAATTCGCTATAATTTGGTAGCAATTCGCTATAATTTGGTAGCAATTCGCTATAATTTGGTAGCAATTCGCTATAATTTGGTAGCAATTCGCTATAATTTGGTAGCAATTCGCTATAATTTGGTAGCAATTCGCTATAATTTGGTAGCAATTCGCTATAATTTGATAGCAATTCGCCATAATTTGGTAGCAATTCGCTATAATTTGGTAGTAATTCGCTATAATTTGGTAGTGATTCGCTATAATTTGGTAGCAATTCGCTATAATTTGGTTGCAATTCGCTATAATTTGGTAGCAATTCGCTATAATTTGGTAGCAATTCGCTATAATTTGGTAGCAATTCGCTATAATTTGGTAGTGATTCGCTATAATTTGGTAGCGATTCGCTATAATTTGGTAGTGATTCGCTATAATTTGGTAGCAATTCGCTATAATTTGGTAGTGATTCGCCATAATTTGGTAGTGATTCGCTATAATTTGGTATGGATTCGCTATAATTTGGTAGCAATTCGCTATAATTTGGTAGCAATTCGCCATAATTTGGAAGCAATTCGCTATAATTTGGTAGCAATTCGCTATAATTTGGTAGCAATTCGCTATAATTTGGTAGTGATTCGCTATAATTTGGTAGTAATTCGCTATAATTTGGTAGTGATTCGCTATAATTTGGTAGCAATTCGCTATAATTTGGTAGCAATTCGCTATAATTTGGTAGCAATTCGCTATAATTTGGTAGTGATTCGCTATAATTTGGTAGCAATTCGCTATAATTTGGTAGTGATTCGCTATAATTTGGTAGCAATTCGCTATAATTTGGTAGTGAATCGCTATAATTTGGTAGTGATTCGCTATAATTTGGTAGCAATTCGCTATAATTTGGTAGCAATTCGCTATAATTTGGTAGCAATTCGCTATAATTTGGTAGTGATTCGCTATAATTTTGTAGCAATTCGCTATAATTTGGTAGTGATTCGCTATAATTTGATAGCAATTCGCTATAATTTGGTAGTAATTCGCTATAATTTGGTAGTGATTCGCTATAATTTGGTAGCAATTCACTATAATTTGGTAGTGATTCGCTATAATTTGGTAGCAATTCGCTATAATTTGGTAGTGATTCGCTATAATTTGATAGCAATTCGCTATAATTTGGTAGTAATTCGCTATAATTTGGTAGTGATTCGCTATAATTTGGTAGCAATTCACTATAATTTGGTAGTGATTCGCTATAATTTGGTAGCAATTCGCTATAATTTGGTAGCAATTCGCTATAATTTGGTAGTGATTCGCTATAATTTGGTAGCAATTCGCTATAATTTGATAGCAATTCGCCATAATTTGGTAGCAATTCGCTATAATTTGATAGCAATTCGCTATAATTTGGTAGCAATTCGCTATAATTCGGTAGTGATTCGCTATAATTTGGTAGCAATTCGCTATAATTTGGTAGCAATTCGCTATAATTTGGTAGCAATTCGCTATAATTTGGTAGTAATTCGCTATAATTTGGTAGCAATTCGCTATAATTTGGTAGCAATTCGCTATAATTTGGTAGTGATTCGCTATAATTTGGTAGCAATTCGCTATAATTTGGTAGTGATTCGCTATAATTTGGTAGCAATTCGCTATAATTTGGTAGCAATTCGCTATAATTTGGTAGTGATTCGCTATAATTTGGTAGCAATTCGCTATAATTTGGTAGCAATTCGCTATAATTTGGTAGCAATTCGCTATAATTTGGTAGCAATTCGCTATAATTTGGTAGTAATTCGCTATAATTTGGTAGCAATTCGCTAAAATTTGGTAGCAATTCGCTATAATTTGGTAGTGATTCGCTATAATTTGGTAGCAATTCGCTATAATTTGGTAGTGATTCGCTATAATTTGGTAGCAATTCGCTATAATTTGGTAGCAATTCGCTAGAATTTGGTAGCAATTCGCTATAATTTGGTAGCAATTCGCTATAATTTGGTAGCAATTCGCTATAATTTGGTAGTGATTCGCTATAATTTGGTAGCAATTCGCTATAATTTGGTAGCAATTCGCTATAATTTGGTAGCAATTTGCTATAATTTGGTAGCAATTCGCTATAATTTGGTAGCAAATATCTATAATTTGGTAGCAATTCGCTATAATTTGGTACCAATTCGCTATAATTTGGTAGCAATTCGCTACAATTTGGTAGCAATTCGCTATAATTTGGTAGCAATTCGCTATAATTTGATAGCAATTCGCCATAATTTGGTAGCAATTCGCTATAATTTGGTAGTAATTCGCTATAATTTGGTAGTGATTCGCTATAATTTGGTAGCAATTCGCTATAATTTGGTTGCAATTCGCTATAATTTGGTAGCAATTCGCTATAATTTGGTAGCAATTCGCTATAATTTGGTAGCAATTCGCTATAATTTGGTAGTGATTCGCTATAATTTGGTAGCGATTCGCTATAATTTGGTAGTGATTCTCTATAATTTGGTAGCAATTCGCTATAATTTGGTAGTGATTCGCCATAATTTGGTAGTGATTCGCTATAATTTGGTAGCAATTCGCTATAATTTGGTTGCAATTCGCTATAATTTGGTTACAATTCGCTATAATTTGGTAGCAATTCGCTAT
>CANNZV010002827.1:0-20669 GCA_947561585.1 Caprella mutica
CTGTCATTCTTTCTATTTTACAGTATGATTCACTTTCTTTTCTCCTCTATAATATAGTTTTCATTAAGTCAGCTCTCATATTACCGATCAATTTATATTACCGATAAATCCATATTACCGATCAATTCATATTACCGTACAATCTATATTTTCATTTTTTTTCTTTACTTTATACTTTTTATTTTCCATATTCAATCCTGAAATAACTCAATAATTTAGTAAATTCATTCATTAACTATATATTAAACTCTTCATGTTATTTCAAATAAATGTTTTAGCCTGATGATGAAAAAAGTATTTTTCGAAACGTTGCAACATTTTAACTCTTGTCATTTTTTTTTTTAATAAAAATCTTAAATGCCCACTCAAAAGTTTTTAACCATCTGGTTGTCGAAAATTATTCTAAAAATATCAACTAATGAAATTAAACACCTATTCAGAAACTTGGAAAAAGCATCCATAAAATTAGTAACTCTAAAGGCTCATCGACGTTTCAATGAAACTTGTCTCAATAATAACCTGTTGCCTTCCTACACTGATATTAAAATTAACGATGATGCAACTAAAGCCAAAACTTTTGTTACTAATTTCCGACAGAACTATCTACAAAATGAAATCGAAAAACAATCCAATGAAATCTGTAATATTAGCAACGTATGTAAGCAAATAACAACTGATCTCAAGTACCAACTGGAATCAAAACTGAAGTTCGACGCCCTAAATAGTTACTAACCAGAATATTAGAAGCTAAACATATCGCACTTAGCATGAAGCACACCAAAAAGTTATTGCAACTCTACGGAGGACCCATCTATATGAAGCAGGAACGAGAATCTGTTATTAATCTATCTGACTTGCACATCGATGAAAGTACAAAAGACATATTAACTTGGTATGAATTGTCACCTCCGAAGCAAATACAATATACTACAAAGCAAATCGAAGTCGAAAAATTGTTCTCAGCAATCAATACTGAAAAACAGAAACATAATTTAACAGATGAAAATGAAGACAGATTGAGTGTGAGCTAAACTCTTTGGATTACGACAGGAAGAATTATGATAAAGATATTTATCTCGTGAACAAATAGAGAGAATAAAGGCTATCAACACAAATGATGCTGTAATAGTTAGGAAAGCTGACAAAAGTAATACCTTCGTGATTCTCAACCGAGCAACATACAAACAAAAATTAGATGATATTCTCTCAGATGAAACCAAATTCCAAAAAGTACAATCAGACCCCACAGATGCATTAAAACGTACTTTGAATGATCTGATAGACACAACCAACGCAATCACTGGAAAGAAGCTTCTCCCCAAACTAGTTGGACACTATAACCCCGGATATATATATGGCAACCCAAAAATTCACAAAAATTCAAATAACCCCTCCCTACGCCCTATCATTTCTCAAATTGGCACCCCAACCTACGACCTAGCAAAAATCCTCAACAACTGCCTGAAAAAATACATCCCAGGAGGGTACACTATTGACTCCACTGATGAATTTATGAACATTATTAAGACAACCGATGCAGATGGCATTTTAGCCTCTCTTGATGTGGAGAGTCTATTCACAAATGTCCCTGTGAACACAACAATAGACTTAATAATTGATAATGCGTATAGTCATCCCCATTTGAAGCAACCTGACATACCAAAATCTATATTGAAGCAGTTACTAGTCATTTGTACAACAGAGATACCTTTCAGGCATGTTGACGGCAGTGTCTATGTACAAATTGACGGAGTGTCAATGGGGTCACCACTAGGACCAATGTTTGCAAACTACTACATGGCCAATTTAGAAAATAAAATCCTGAGCTCAATACCCGAATCCATAAAGCCACCAGTGTACTGTCGATATGTCGATGACATATTTCTCGTTGTTAAAGACGAAGAAAAACTCCAGCACCTTAAACATGCCTTCATTGAAAACTCCGTACTTAACTTCACCTCTGAACTACAAACTAATAACAGCCTAGCATTTCTCGATGTAGGTATAACAAACTACAATTCAAGCTTCACCACAAAAGTACATACCAAATTAACAAACTCTGGTGACTGCATTAATTTTAAGGGCCTAGCTCCATACCGCTACAAAGTTGGAGTAATCAAAACAATGTTACATAGAGCATACGCCATATCAAGTAACCAAGAAATATTCCACCACGAGGTTCAAAGACTAACGCAGCTTTTCACCAACAATAATTTTCCTCAATCCATAATACAGAACGAAATTGCATCATTCTTGAGCAGGAAATCAACCCAAGTTGCATCTTCCACTGACCAAGAAACAATCAACTTGTTTTATAGAAACCAAATGAGCAGCCAATACAAACAAGAAGAACAAAATCTCAAAAATATAATCAAGAAAAACCTTACCCCCAAGCCCAATGCAAAACTCAAAATAGCCATTTACTATAAAACCCGAAAACTCTCCAATCTACTCATTAAAAATAACATCCATAAAGACAATAGTAACAGCCACGTAGTATACAAGTACTTATGTGAGGAGTGTCAACCCTCAAAATACTACATAGGCTATACCACGACTACTCTCAAACAGCGTGCACTTTCACACACTCAAAACGGCAGCATCAAGAAGCATAATATTGAAGAACATCAAAAGAAGATAAAAACTGCAGATATCCTCCCACTTATGAGCATTCTCCATAGATCCACCAACAAATCCGAGCTACAACTTGCAGAAGCATTATTCATCAAAAACGAAAAACCACCCATCAATAACAAGAACGAAGGCGATACAAGAATTCCACATATATTTTAACAAACATCGCCTACCTGATCCTAAAGATGTCATTTCTTGCTCCTCTTTCAGTCATTTAAACTTTCACCATCATACAGTTAACATGTGTCCCTTGTACTCAGTTCCATATTGTTTAGTTTGCATTTTTTATTAGTCATTCTATATTATAGTATTTTTTTTCTCTCTCTGTCATTCTTTCTATTTTACAGTATGTGATTCACTTTCTTTTCTCCTCTATAATATAGTTTTCATTAAGCCAGCTCTCATATTACCGATCAATTTATATTACCGATAAATCCAAATTACCGATCAATTCATATTACCGTACAATCTATATTTTCATTTTTTTTCTTTACTTTATACTTTTTATTTTCCATATTCAATCCTGAAATAACTCAATAATTTAGTAAATTCATTCATTAACTATATATTAAACTCTTCATGTTATTTCAAATAAATGTTTTTAGCCTGATGATGAAAAAAGTATTTTAACTCTTGTCATTTTTTTTTTTAATAAAAATCTTAAATGCCCACTCAAAAGTTTTTAACCATCTGGTTGTCGAAAATTATTCTAAAAATATCAACTAATAGAAACTTGGAAAAAGCATCCATAAAATTAGTAACTCTAAAGGCTCATCGACGTTTCAATGAAACTTGTCTCAATAATTATTACTAAATATACTAAGAATAAAAATGAATGCAACTCAACACTCACCATACAACTCACCATTCACCATACAACTCACCATACAACTCACTACTCACCATACAACTCACTACTCACCATAAAACTCACTACTCACCATACAACTCATTACTCACCATACAACTCACCATTCACCATACAACTCACCATACAACTCACTACTCACCATACAACTCACTACTCACCATACAACTCATTACTCACCATACAACTCACCATTCACCATACAACTCACCATACAACTCACTACTCACCATACAACTCACTACTCACCATACAACTCACCATTCACCATACAACTCACTACTCATCATTCACCATACAACTCACTACTCACCATACAACTCACCACTCACCATGCAACTCAACACTCACCATACAACTCACCACTCACCATACAACTCACCACTCACCATCCCAGGCAGCAAAACAACGTCGGTACGACATTGTATTAGCATTGTAACATTGTATCAAGGTCGTCTTGTTGTTTCACAATGTTGTGCGAACATCGATACAACGTTATGAATTTAGTCAATCACATATCAACGTTGGCACAACATCAGACGAACATCGAACAACAATGTGAATTAAGTAGGTCATTCAGCAATGTTTGAACAACATCGGACCAACATCAAATGACAATGTGAATTAAGTAGATCATTCAGCAATGTTCGTACAACATCGGATGGACATCAAATAACAATCTGAAATTAGTAGGTCATTCAACAATGTTCGTACAACATCGGATGGACATCGAATAACTATCTGAAATTAGTAGGTCTTTCAACAATGTTCGTAAAACATCGGATGGACATCGAATAACAATCTGAAATTAGTAGATCATTCAGCAATGTTCGTACAACATCGGATGGACATCAAATAACTATCTGAAATTAGTAGGTCATTACACAATGTTCGTACAACATCGGATGGACATCTAATAACATTCTGAAATTATTAGGTCATTCATTAATGTTCGTACAACATCGGACCAACATCGAATAATAATGTGAAATTAGTAGGTCATTACACAATGTTCGTACAATATCGGACCAACATCGAATAATAATGTGAATTAAGTAGGTCATTCAACAATGTTCGTACAACATCGGATGGACATCGAATAACTATCTGAAATTAGTAGATCATTCAGCAATGTTCGTACAACATCGGATGGACATCAAATAACAATCTGAAATTAGTAGGTCATTCAACAATGTTCGTACAACATCGGATGGACATCAAATAACAATCTGAAATTAGTAGGTCATTCAACAACGTTCGTACAACATCAGACAAACATCGAATAACAATTTGAAATTAATAGTTCATTCAACAACGTTGGAACAACATCGGAAAGCATCGAATAACAGTGAATTAGGTAGGTCATTCACCAATGTTGGTACAACATCGTACGAACATAGATTAATATTTTGAATTTAGTAGGTCATCCATCAATGTTGGTACAATATCGGACGAACCTCTATAATAATGTGAATTATATTGTTCATTCACTAATTCTATGACACAGCGGATGAACATTGCCTGTTTTATCCCCTTATTTAATAAAGAGCAATATGTGAAGATTTATATATAATTTTTTTTGTTTGTAACTTCTTTAGAAATAATAGTCAATGTTCATTTAGATGAAATTCGTAAAGTGGCTACGAGATTTTGTACATAAATGTTTTTTTTTTAAATAAAGAAGATAAGTAAAGTGTATACGCTTCAACTATAAATATAATTGCCATTGAACAATATTATCTATTTGTGAGAAACTGTAGTGTGAGATTTTGAGCACTTAATAAATGCCGTAATTTATGACGGGCACCGGTACACTAGTAATGTAAATCCCACCTATATAATAAAACGCCAGAAATATTTATTTACTTATTTACTTATTTGCTTATTTATTTATATATATTTTTTTTTTGTCCGTAATTTCTCCTATCTAAATAACATTAACCAACAATTAAATTTCTTTATGGCAAGCTGTATCATGAATACAGACTGCTAAAATAATAATAATGCAGAGAAATTTTTTCTTCATTTTGGAGTTTATAGAAAAATATAAATATTTTGAAAATTATTAATAATAATGTGATCATGATACGCACGGGATTAAATTTAATTATTTAATTCTTATGTTTTTATTTCAATGAGAGAGTACACTTTTAACGGGTTGAGAGCCAAAATTAAAACTTTGAAACACGTTATTTTTAACGGGAAAATACACTAGTAACATATAATATATCATTTAATAACGTTAGTAGAAGATCTGACAGGCATTAGTAAGCAAGGAGAATTTACTTGATTTTATTATGTAATTTTACAACAGCATTTTAACATACGGTACTTTATAGTGATGCGATTTTAGTAGTCTGATAGTACATTATCACATGGTCTCTTTTCTCTGATAGTACATCATCACAGTGACTCTTTTCTCTGATAGTACAAATTGGCAGTGACTCTTTTCTCTGATAGTACATCATCACAGTGACTCTTTTCTCTGATAGTACACCATCACAGTGACTCTTTTCTCTGATAGTACATCATCACAGTGACCCTTTTCTCTGATAGTACATCATCACAGTGACTCTTTTCTCTGATAGTACATCATCACAGTGACTCTTTTCTCTGATAGTACATCATCACAGTGACTCTTTTCTCTGATAGTACATCATCACAGTGACTCTATTCTCTGATAGTACATCATCACAGTGACTCTTTTCTCTGATAGTACACCATCACAGTGACTCTTTTCTCTGATAGTACACCATCACAGTGACTGTTGTATTTCTAGTTTTTTTCTGATAGCGAGCTACAGGGTAATCTCCGAATTACCGACCAGTTCCACATTTTCCACCAAAACTTCAAAATATGATTATTCTCTTATTAGCTAGATCAAATTTGAATGATACATGTAATATTTTTACAAATTATAATTCAAAATATAATAATTCTGCTTTAAATTTTTGGTCGAAAATCTGGAACTAATCGACAACTTGGAACTCATCCTACCCTGTACTGTTCTCATTTATAACTGTGATTTGAACTTAGGTTGAAAATGGCGCGAATGAATTACTCTTAATTAAGACATACATGTTTTATTTAACAAGTATGATGCGAAATGATTGCATATTTATCATTTTACAATTACTAATGTGAATAATATCTATTATGAACGTCTAATCCATGGGTACATTCAATTGTATAGAAAGATGATTAATAAGCTGCGTGGGTATTCCCCTACAATTTTCAACTTGAACTCACGTAAGTCGCGTTCAAGGTGCTGTTATGTTATTTAAAAAAATGTTTTACGAAATACTCATTAATTATTCAACAATTATTGTAAGTCAATAAAAAAGAATGATTTACACTTCTAAATAAAACTACTTTATCTTTATATCAAACATACAATTAATTATTCATAATTATTCAACTCAGCAATGTTCTGAACATGTTCAGTTCTTCTAATCGGACATGTATTGGACAATGTCATTCTGAATACGTCTTGTCTTATCTATTCTAATTATATTCTAAACCTCTTTTGATGTAACTAAAATACTGTTAAATTATACGATACTTCCATGTAACACAATACTTCTATTAGATACCCTATATAAGTAAAGTAATTTCATTTAGATAGAGATAAATTGTGTGTTCATGCGTGTGTACGTAGGTATACGTACGGAACATGTCCAACCATGTTTTGAAACTTTGACTGTTAGTAACTCTTAGCTCTAGCTACCGTGTTGTGATCTACCATATGTGTCGTCGTGCTGTTTATTGATAATTATTATAATTGTACAATATGTCTGGTAAAAAAAACTACTACCGTATCAATAAAAGTATTTCTAAATTTACTAGTGCTACTAGTGACCTTGAAAATTCTTCGTCTACAGTTAGCAACAATGATGAATGTATATTAAACTTTGTACCTATTGATTTGGAAGTAAAAAATGGTAACGATGATCCTCTTAGTGATAAAAGTGATATATCAGTGCGTGTACCTATAAATGAAAATGAAGTGATAGTACCTATTCAGAATGAAATGATAGAGGTTAACGAGTGTTGTGAATTAATAGATTGTGATAATCATTGTGTTTCGAATTCCAATGTAAGCAACATTGATCATCATTTAGTGACGTCCTTCATTGATAATAAAGGATCACAGTTAGGCACTGATGATCTACAAGAGAGAATACGTAAATGGTATGTACAAAATAATATAACTTTGTCCAGTTTAAGGAGTCTTCTCCAAATATTGAAAATTTATCATCCTGAGCTTCCATGTGATCCAAGGACACTTCTTCAAGCAGGAGAGAAGATGAAAATAATTAATTTAACACATGGTGAATTTGTTTACTTCGGCATTGAAGATAACCTTATTAATTCTATTGACTTTTCTCTTAAAGGTATTGAAACATTGAAGCTAGATATAAACATTGATGGTTGTCCAGTATTTAAATCAGTTAAATCATCATTTTGGCCTATACTATGTTCTGTTTCAAATTCCCTTCCTTATCATCCTAATAGAACTAATGTCTTCATTGCTGCCATATTTTACGGTGCTATGAAACCACCTATTGATGAGTACTTAGATTCATTTTGTTTAGAATTGAATATTGAAAATGGGATCACGATAAACTCTAAACATTATGATTTTGAAGTGCGCTCTATCATCGCAGACGCTCCTGCTAGGGCCTTTATTAAGCAAGTCCGCACACACGGGGCGTATTACTGTTGTGATCGCTGCCATGTTAAAGGGACTTATAAAAATCGTTCGATGTCATATGAAAATTTAAAATCTCAAAAGCGATCACACTATTCTTTTGTAAATCAGAATCAAAAAGAGCATCATTCTGGCGTGAGTCCATTCATTAATGTACTAAACTTGAATATGGTTTATTACTTCCCTTTAGACATTATGCATCTTGTTTTTCTAGGAATAATGAAAAGAATTCTTAACATATGGTTAAATAAAGTACCTCACAAACTCTCACAAAATGAAAAAAAATTGGCAAATGAAAATATAATGTTGGTGAGGAAATATATGCCTAAAGAATTCAACAGGTTGCCTAGAAAGCTCGATGAAACTGAAAGATTTAAGGCAACTGAATTCAGAACTCTTCTACTTTACACCGGTGCAATTATATTCCGTAATATTCTTAATTCAAAATATTATAACCACTTTTTGATATTAATGTATGCAATAATAATATTCTGTGACCCGGAATTTGTTGCAGACGAAACATCAGTGGCATATGGTGAAAAATTGTGTATTGCATTTGTACAGCAATATAGTACTATATATCGCCTTAATACCGTGTATAATATTCACTCTCTTATTCATCTGGCTGATGATGTAAGGAGGTATGGAGTACTAGATAGTGTCAGCGCATTTCCATACGAAAGTATGTTAGGACGCCTTAAAAAAAAGGTCAGAAGTAGTAATAAGCCACTGTCACAGATAGTTTCCAGATTAGCTGAAGGACCACTCGTCCCTCACTCTACCACAGCTCCTAAATCCAACCAACATTCTAAGCTCAGATTCTATATTAAGAATCATATCATCATTCCTAATCAAATTAAAAATGCCTGTGTGATGCTAAAGAATGGTGAATTCTGTTTAGTTTCTAGTAAAAAAGGTGATATGATTGAAGTTGAAAAATTCATGAACAAAATACCTGCTTTCACATATCCAAGTGATTCAACGTTACTTGATATTCATATTGTATCAGATGAAAAAGAGAAAATGTTTATAGGTATTAATGATATAGACAAAAAATGTTTCATATGTCCTTTCAGGTCAAGGAAAATCATAATTCCTCTTCTACGATGAAACAAACTAGTTTATGATGCACTCCAAAGTCCAATGTACTAATTACATGATTTATTGATTGTAAAATAACTCCAATAATATTTAATAATTTAATGTAAATATTTTCACTTAAACTAGATTTTTTTGTATAAATTTTTGGAAACTAGTGATTAGACGATCATTTATATTAGTGGCCAATTCTTATTCATTTTGTTTGTATAGTAAAAACTTTGTATAGTGTAACAATAAGTATGAATACTAGTTTAAATTGGAAAGATAATTTTAACAATAGAATTCCTTTATTTCACAAATAATATGAAAAAAATATATATATTAGCTGTTTATAGAATAAAACATGATTCATGACTTATGAACATAGATATAAATAATATTTATATTCTATATACAATGATTAATATTAGTGAAAATGAATTAAGAAATGTTTATTACTTATAATATAGCTACTATTTAATTTTCTTTTATAAATTAAGATTTATTGCCTTTGTTAAAATAATATTAATTAAATACAAAATAATTGATGGTATTTATATTATATAATAATTACTTATTTAATATGTATTCAATTTTTTAGGTAGAGTTACCCTACAGGAAATATAGTACCTCTAGGCATTAACTTATATATTTATTGATTTACACAATTAACTTATTACATAATTATACAGGGTGTTCTAGCGTTACGGGAACTGAATAACACTATAATTACTCAAAAAGTTTTGATAGTATAATAAAAAGAAATATACCATTGAAAAGAGAATAAAAAATTGATTTAGCTTATTAAAATAGTTCTTGAATATTGGTCCTTTCAGATGATCTCCAAAAAGTCTCAAAATATTCATCTACTCTGGTGACAATGTTTTGCATCACCTTGGCTAATGTTTGAGGCTTTATTTCACTAATTCCTTGAGTTATGTTCTTTTTAAGGTCGTTTACAGTTCTTTGGTTGTTTCAATGTACATCATTTTTCAAATATCCCAAAAAATGATATAAAATAATGTGTGGTAAAACACCCAAGAACATTACTCTATCTTAACCAGAACACAACTCAAGAAATTGGAGAAATTAAACCAAAACAATAGACGAAGTGATGCAGAACATGGTTATGGGAGTGAATGAATGTTTAAGACTAGATGTAGATCATCTGAAAGAACCAATCTACAAGAACTACTAATTTATCGAATCATTTTTTCCTTCTCTTTTCAATGCTTCAATTTTTTTTTTATACCATTAAAAATTTTTTGAGTTGTTATAGTTTTATTCAGGTCCTGTAACACTAGAGCACCATGTATATTTATCATGAAGCATGACGTATTTTATACTATTTTTTTTACAATTGCTTTATTATTCTTTTCAAAAGAGAGACGCTATTAATTGAAATTCGTCAAATGTAATTTACTTTTGAAAATAATAAATTTGAATTATGAGGCGATTAAAATCTTGAAATGAATACAAATTTTCTTTTATTATTAACTATTTTTATCTTAAAAAGTTGTAGCGGTTATACGGAATATATCCAAATATTGAAAAATCGTCAAATATGTAAGCAAATGCCTTTAGGTACAATAGTACCTGTTCTGTGACTTAACTATTTTCTATTATAGATGAGGAAAAATAAGAATGAATAAAACTTTATTATTATTTGTAGAAAAATTTAATTTTTGAATTTTATTTAATATACACCCCGATGAACAGAAGTCATTTGTATTGCTATTTTTAAATACAAATATAAAGCATTGGTAGGTATTGGCCATGTTTTATCCAATACTATTATTGCTGAAGGTAATCAATAGTATCCAATACCATTATTTTGTCCTATCACTAATAATTAGTAATACAACAATTAATTAGTATAACAATTATTTTCTTTTTGAGCTCTATATATCCGTTCTCAGTTTGTAGAATTCCGTGTCTTATTAAAAAGAAATAGCTATATATTAAAATAATTTGTTAAAAACTTAAACGAAGTTAGCCATTCTAACTTTAAATGTAGTCGTAATATACCAAAGTATAATCTATAATTTTATTAGAGATTTGACTACATTATTTATTTTCAATTTCTCAGATATATCTATCTAAACCTTGATTATGTATTACATTGTGTACTTCAGCGAGGAAAATTTAGTAGAAGGAGTACCGAAAAGTTGGGTTAATATAATTAACGATGAAACTTATTGCAAATGGCCTCCTAAGGGAAATGGTAGCCTTATAAAGAAGTTTGCACCTCCAGCACCAGGATGGAAGCTTCATCCTTGCATAATAAAAGGGGAAGCTAAGAATGAGGAAAAGATGAAGGAGATGAGAATGAAAGCGCAAGATTTAACCACAGACGCTATAAGCAGTCATTCAGAAGAAAGTTCAGAAGATATCAGTCTTCCTGCACCACCTTCTCTGAAGCGCAAGCAACCATTAGAAAAATTCTCTAATGTTGAACAACCCAAAACGTCAACTCCCAATCCCAAAAAGCTCAAATCTCATGATGGAGACCGAAAAGCATCCTCCATTTCATGAATATTGTAATTTCTGAGAAAAACTCAATGTCGGAAGATTTTGTTAAATTTCGTTTAGATGTTAATAGGAAGTTGAACGATATTTACAAACAACAGATGTTATCTGCTGAAGAAATCAAGCTTCTTCGGCAGAGTTTGGCGAAGGCACCAGTAAGAGAAGAGGTTGTAAATTTCAAACTTCCTATTGACAACAAAGAAGAGTTTGATGAGGTTGAAGAAAAATTGAATGAAGCTGATATGAAAAACTCTTTCATACAACTATTGGCCTCTTTCGGTGGATCTAACGTTCGGAATGTTGTCCATTGTATGATGAACGGAGTATTGAACAGGCATTTGGCTGTTCAGTTCAGCTTGAGGGGGAAGGTCAAATACCAATTTTCTTCAACAAAAGTGATGGAATGTGTAATTGGTGAGTGAATCCAAACATCACAGTACAAACTATTAATCGAGTATTTTTTATACTTTTCATGTTATCCTTTATATTTATGACGCCCCCACCCCTCCTTATCCAAATTATATTACTGTAAACCTTATTAAAATTTAAATCTCACAAACGTAATTTTAATATTATTGTTCCGATAAGAACCACCAGAGGCTCTATTCTGAACTGTCTGTGGTGAACGGAAGGGGTTGTCGTCGCATAGGTCCCAGATTATTGTAATTTGCATTACGATTTTTTGAAATTATTTTCTCTGTTCATCACTTTTAATTTGGTAGTTTTTAGGCTCCATTAACTATTATCTCTTCCATTTCCTCTTCCATCCATGAGTAAAATCACCAGTTCTTGTGTCCCTTTTAATCAAATTCCTTGACAATTCAAGAAGTAGCATTTTTGCATCTTTTACACACACTTAAAAATGAGATATTCGACACGAAATAGCTAGTTATGAAGTGTTAATCAGTTTACTTGAATAATTGATATATTAATATTAAACTAACAATAATTATTTGAAATTTATTTGTCAGTTTTCAATGAATCTGACTATATATTAATATTTATTTGCAGAAGCTGTTAAGAAGCATCCTTTGTGCAATGGGGCTCACGAATCAATTATCACCCAAATAGTTGCAAAAAATTTGATTTATGCTAAAGATAGATGCATTGGTAGGGCATCAAAAACAAAAATAAGCAATGAAATAAATGAAGACTCAAACAATGAAGAGGATCATGAAACTGTTCCCCCAGGAAATGATGAAGGTTAATATCACTCTATGTACTGAATAGTAACATTTATTGTTTTGAACTGGTTTCGATCATGCACATGAATTTATAAATTAATATTTACTAGTTGAAAGCCAATGAATGATTTAAGATATCACTCTTTTACTCCAAAAATATTTCTCTATTTTAGTGTTAAAATTAAGTACTAATTATTTTTATATATTCTCGTTCTTCCAAAATTTTCAATTTCTAAAAATAATGATTTTCGAAATAACAATTGTGCAATTTACATTAATGTTTTTTCCGTTTTCAGAAAGTCAAGAAAATAATGATTGAATTTAATTCGATAGCATTCGTTCCACCGGACTGCAATATTTTATTTGCAGATGATATATATAGCTAATATTTATAGCTATGTATAAAAGTACTGTTCAAATTTATTTTCATTAGTTTATCATACAAATTGAATTAAATTATATTCATTACATTGGACTGCAATATTTCTTTGAATTGCAGATAATATATATAAGCACTATGGAGTACTGTTTAAAATTTTGTTCATTATTTAATCTTAGTAATTTAATTCAAGGGCATTTATTCCAGTAGACTGCAATTTTTTTTAAATTGCAGATAATGAATATAGTATCAGAAGGAAAATTTAAACTCTGCGTTGAATAATTATCGAACGCAGAGTTTAAATTTTCCTTCTGATAATATATTTCCCGTTGAGTATGAATATTTTCAACGAAATGAATATAGTACTGTTCATATTTTAGTCCGTTAGTTTATTATATTCTTTTCGTTATACTTTAAGTATCATCAATTTATTTTTCATACAGAGTGTAACCGACAGTAAAAAAATGTCGAATATATTATAATTCTTTCATATTATTATTATTTACCTGTATAAAATTGCAAATAATTAATTGGGAGCAGGGGGTCTAATTAGTAGACCAGGGGTTATTAGTAGTTATGCCAGTCCCCCTCCCTCCTTCCGTTGTCCCTGCGGCATAAGGCAATATTATATAGAACAGGAAACAACATCGCGTACTATTTATTTTCAACAGATCAACCAATGACTCCACGGGACAATCATAAAAAAACTTCAACTTCCAAAAGATGACAAAATAAATAGGGCTTCTGATTAAATAAATCATGTAATAAAATAAAAATATATTTTAAAATTATTAATAAAGCGAATAAGATTAACTAAAACTATTTTAAATATCTGTGACGTCACTGGTTGACTGCCAATCGATATTCATTTTCCATCCCTATAAGACATAATGTTACTTGTCTAATTAAAATTTGTTTACATAATTTACAGTCGAGCGACAATGAGTGTTGGAAGACATGATACCCTTATTTAGGATCGATGAGACATTAAATTGATTAATTTGATCCTATTTGTAATACTGTTTTGTGTTTATATTTGTTTAGATTATTTATTAATCTATTACTAATTTAGATACAAAATGGGGGGACTCGATTATTTTTGTAATCATGAGTTTGTTCAAGTACATACGTTTAATTTATTTGATTTGTTTTATTTATTCCATATAAATTTAATTCTTGTGAAAACCATTTATATCAATAGTTGAAAAACTGTTTATATCCAATCATAAAAACATGGTCGACCGAACATTTATCATGGTTTGGCTCCCAACACTAATCTTGGTCGGCATTTAGGTGCCAAAAGTCCGGTTGGCGACCATGATTACAGTTGGCTACCCAATTCCTACGCTGACTATACTACAGTCGGAAGGCAACTAAATTTTGCTTCATGCAATTATGCATTCAACTTGCTTCATGAAATTATAATTTTAAATGTGAATCCTTAAGAATTATAACTCGAGAAGTTAATTCCTTTTATTATTTCAGTTATGATCCTTGGAACCTGAATTACACACCTCACTTCCTGCTGTAAACCCCCTCACACAACAGTAGCTACTAGGAATGACTATGTTTGATGGTCCTGCTGGAGGAGGTATAAATGAATGTAGGAGATGTCCATTCAATAATTATTAGCCTTGGTGCTCATGTTGTAACCTATTGAGTTCCATGGTACCTCGTCTGATATTATTTGTGTACACATCAATGGATATATTTTGCTAAATAATTTATTTTATTTATTCGTGTCATAACAGTCAAGCAATGTTTTTAGATTTAATGGATCATATAAATATTTACATTTTTTAACAAAGACACATCTTGTTCCATTGTCAACGTCTAGCTATTAAGAAGTTTATTAACTAGATACTTGCTGTCTACATTTACTCACTCTGTAGAGACTGATGATTGACCTTCATTACTTTGAAGATTTCAAAACAATATTGTGATTATATACTTTCATGTACTAATTAACATTGCAATGTTGGGTTATTATTAAATAATAACAAATTAGCCAACATATTTCCACAATATTGTGTAGTACTTAAATACAATATTGGAGTAATGCTGTCCCAATAATACGGCAATATTACCCCAAAATTGGGGAAATAATAGAGTTGATATTGAGGCAATATTGTGTATGATATTCCCCAATATTGACATAATATTGGGGCAATATTGTCCTAATAATTTTTGCTTCGTGGGCCTCGTTTGAAAATGATGAAACAACAATGTTTCAACGTTGGGTAGCAACGTTGTATTAACCTTGTCAAATTATGTCTATCCTACGTCGCAGTCGAACGTTGGCACTATGTTGTTTCAACATTGTAACAATGTCGTTTGGAAATGACGAAACAACATTGTTTCAACGTTGAATTAACAACGTAGTTTTAACCTTGTGTTTTAATGTCTAAACAAAGTCGTAATCGAACATTGGCACGATGTTGTTTCGTCATTGTATCAACATTGTACAGATGTCGGAAAACAAACATAAGGTTGGCAACCAACGTTGTTCGAATGTTGTCTTTCGACGTCGTATTTTTTTTCCAAAAACCGACAATCAGACAACGTTGAAAACTGATGTTGTACCAACGTTCAGACAACCAAGAAACGATGCTCAGCCAACATCGTGACGACGTTGATTTGCTGCTTTGGATACAACTCACTACTCATCGTACAACTCACTACTCACCGTACAACTCACTACTCACCGTACAACTCACTACTCACCATACAACTCACCACTATATATTCATGCAACTCACCATACAACTCACTACTCACCATGTAACTAACCACTCACCATGCAACTCACCACTCACCATACAACTCACTACTCATCATACAACTCACCATACAACTAATTACTCACCATACAACTCACTATTCACCATACAACTCACCACTACCCATGCAACTCACTATACAACTCACTATTCACTATACAACTCACTACTCACCATGCAACTCACCACTCACTATACAACTCACTACTCACCATACAACTCACCACTATATATTCATGCAACTCACCATACAACTCACTACTCACAATGTAACTAACCACTCACCATGCAACTCACCACTCACCATACAACTCACTACTCATCATACAACTCACCATACAACTAATTACTCACCATACAACTCACTATTCACCATACAACTCACCACTACCCATGCAACTCACTATACAACTCACTACTCACCATGCAACTCACTACTCACTATACAACTCACTACTCACCATACAACTCACCACTCCCCATGCAACTCACTACTCACCATATAACTCACTACTCACCCTACAATTCACTACTCACCATGAAACTCACCATACTGTCCATACAACTCACCATGAAACTCACTACTCACCACTACTAACCATACAAATCGCCACTCTTCATGCAACTTACACTCTCCATGAAACTCACTACTAACAATACATCTTCTCTACTATCTTACAATAATCTCATTGATGAAATACTTAATTCTTTCCTAGTAATAACTAATTTATTGACAATATATCAAGTAGCTACATGAGATATTCGCAAATCATGTGATATTCGCAAATCATGTGATATTTCTAGTACTTAATAACATATTGTTTTCTTATGTGAATACAACGCCACTCACAACTAGTTAGTGCGCTAACTTCTAACTACCCAACTAGGTAGTGTATCTTGGTAGCTACCTAACTCATGAGGTACCATCTTGTGTATCTAATTATATAATTTAATTTGTAATAACTCAGCAAGTGTATCTAAATACCTAACCTAAGGTACTCAGCTCATAGCCAAACTATAGTATCTACCTACCTAATTAATAAGTAACCAAGTAATGTTTATAGGTACCTAATAATATCGTAATTTGAGGTAGAGGTAAAGTTGGGTAATGAAGCTTTTCCTCTACGGTAAAGTTAGGTGCATTCTTACCCAAATGTACTTCTAAACTAATAGGAAATATCTCAAACGGTGTACCTATGTGTGTTCTCACCCAACTACACCGCTCAAATAAAAGCTGTATTCTATTGCGGTAAAGTAGTGTCTGTTTTTCCACAACTTCACCTCTCACTGATTCAGTCAATGAGTTTAAGGTGAAGTTGTGTGTGTAGTTACCCGACTTGTCCTCTCAATAATCTGCAGTTTTCTGGCAGGGGGGGGGGGGTGTGGGGGCCCTTATAAAAAAATCTATTCATCGATTAGGAGGTGAAGTTAGGTATGTAAATAGATACCCAACTATTCTGGAATCGTACACATATTAAAAAAAAATCTTGTCATTAGTTACGTAATGCGCATTAGCAATAATTCTAATTAACATTACAAGCTGGTACCTAACACCTGATTGCTTATCATAAAGTCATTTATAAGCACGAACATAAAACAATTACTACCTTTTGTTACTCATTCATGAATAACAAAATACACACTTTTTTATTTTCCATTTATATTTATCAAACTATCATTATTTTAATAAAATATCATCGTAATATACACTCGTTTACCTACATACTGTTAGTGCAGCAATAATACTAATTTGATATATTTACTAAAACTAGGTTCTGGATGTATTCAACTATTTATAGATAGCTACTGATTTAGCAACCAATAATTTTCTGATTATTTTTCAGTAAGTATATATATTTTTAATCTACCTAACCATTGATCTGTTCAGATAATAAGAACGTGTTGCATCATGTACTGATATTTTAAAAATAAAATAATAAAAATAATATAAATAAAATTAATCAGTTAAAGTAATTGAAATATGGTTAGTGCATAGGGACAATGAAGTCGTCTTATGATGCATTGAAATACTGATTATTGTAAACCTAGGTATCTGAAAAAACTAGGTTTCAAAATTTTAGTATTGTATTGCAAAGAAAAAGTGTTTTAAAGTGTATGGTAATGTTAGCATATTATTTACCCAATAATAAATAAAAATACTGCAATATTATAATGTTATATATGTATCGAATAATATTGGGTACATCATGACAGTGACTCTCTTCTCTGATAGTACATCATCAAAGTGACTCTTTTTTCTGATAGTACATCATCACAGTTACTCTCTTCTCTGATAGTACAACATCACAGTGACTCTTTTCTCTGATAGTACATCATCACAGTGACTCTTTCCTCTGATTGTACATCATCACAGTGACTCTTCTTTCTGATAGTACATCATCATAGTGACTAATTTCTCTGATAGCACATCATCACAGTGACTCTTTTTTCTGATAGTACATCATCACAGCGTCTCTTTTCTCTGATAGTACATCATTACAGTGACTCTTTTCTCCTATAGTACATCATCACAGTGACTGTTCTATCTGATAGTACATCATCACAGTGATTCTTTTCTTTGATAGTTCATCATCACAGTGATTCTTTTCTCTGATAGTACATCATCACAGTGACTCTTTTTTTCTGACAGTACATCATCACAGTTACCGTTTTCACTGATAGTATATCATCATAGTGACTCTTTTCTCTGACAGTATATCATCACAGTGACTCTTTTCTCTGATAGTACATCGTCACAGTGACTCTTTTCTCTGATAGAACATCATCAAAGTGACTCTTTTCTCTGATAGTACATCATCACAATAACTGTTTTCTCTGATAGTACATCACCACTATGACTCTTTTCTCTGATAGTACATCATCACAGTGACTCATTTCTCTGTTAGTACATCATCACAGTGACTCTTTTCTCAGATAGTACATCATCACAATGATTCTTTTCTCTGATAGTACATCATCACAGTGACTCTTTTTTTCTGACAGTACATCATCACAGTGACTCTTTTCACTGATAGTACATCATCATAGTGACTCTTTTCTCTGATAGTATATCATCACAGTGACTCTTCCCAGTCAGTACATCATCACAGTAACTGTTCTATCTGATAGTACATCATCACAGTGATTCTTTTCTCTGATAGTACATCATCACAGTGACTCATTTCTCTGATAGTACATCATCACAATGACTCTTTTTTCTGATAGTACATCATCATAGTGACTCTTTTCTCTGATAGTATATCATCACAGTGACTCTTTTCCCTGACAGTACATCATCACAGTGACTCTTTTCTCTGATAGTACATCATCACAGTAACTCTTTTCTCTGATAGTACATCATTACAGTGACTCTTTTCTCTGATAGTATATCATCACAGGGACTCTTCCCTGACAGTACATCATCACAGTGACTCTTTTCTTTGATAGTCCATTATCACAGTGTCTCTTTTCTCTGATAGTACATCATCACAGTGACTCTTTTTTCTCTGATAGTACATCATCACAGTGACTCTTTTCTTTGATCGTACATCATCACAGGGACTCTTTTATAAGATAATAAATCATCACAGTGACTCTCTTCTGAGATAGTACATCATGACAGTGACCCTCTTATCTGATAGTACATCATCAAAGTGACTTTTTTCTCTGATTTGAAATCATCACAGTGACTCTCTTCTCTGATGGTACAACATCACAGTGACTCTTTCTCTGATAGTACATCATCACAGTGACTCTTTTCTCTGATAGTACATCATCACAGTAACTCTTTTCTCTGATAGTACATCATTACAGTGACTCTTTTCTCTGATAGTACATCATTACAGTGACCCTTTTCTCTGATAGTACATCATTACAGTAACTCTTTTCTCTGATATTACATTATCACAGTGACTCTTTTCTCTGATAGAACTTCGTCACAGTGACTCATTCCTCTGATAGTAAATCATCAAAGTGACTCTCTTCTCTGATAGTACATCATGGCAGTGACTCTCTTCTCTGATAGTACATCATCACAGTGACTCTTTTCTCTGATAGTACATCATCACAGTGACTCTTTTCTCTGATAGTACATCATCACAGTGATTCTTTTCTCTGATAAAACATCATCAAAGTGATTCTTTTATCTGATAGTACATCATCACAGTGATTCTTTTCTGATAGTATATCATCACAATTACTCTTTTCTCTGATAGTACATCACCACTATGACTCTTTTCTCTGATAGTACATCATCACAGTGACTCTTTTCTCTGATAGTACATCATCACAGTGATTCTTTTCTATGATAGTACATCATCACAGTGACTCTTTTTTTCTGACAGTACATCATCACAGTGACCGTTTTCACTGATAGTATATCATCATAGTGACTCTTTTCTCTGATAGTATATCATCACAGTGACTCTTTTCTCTGATAGTACATCGTCACAGTGACTGTTTTCTCTGATAGAACATCATCAAAGTGACTTTTTTCTCTGATAGT
>CANNZV010002827.1:21171-104452 GCA_947561585.1 Caprella mutica
CTCTGATAGTACATCATCACAGTGACTCTTTTCTCTGATGGTACATCATCACAGTGACTCTTTTCTCTGATAGTACATCATCACAGTGACTCTTTTCTCTGATGGTACATCATCACAGTGACTCTTTTCTCTGATAGTACATCATCACAGTGACTCTTTTCTCTGATAGTACATCATCACAGTGACTCTTTTCTCTGATAGTACATCATCACAGTGACTCTTTTCTCTGATGGTACATCATCACAGTGACTCTTTTCTCTGATGGTACATCATCACAGTGACTCTTTTCTCTGATAGTACATCATCACAGTGACTCTTTTATCTGATGGTACATCATCACAGTGACTCTTTTCTCTGATAGTACATCATCACAGTGACTCTTTTCTCTGATAGTACATCATCACAGTGACTCTTTTCTCTGATGGTACATCATCACAGTGACTCTTTTCTCTGATGGTACATCATCACAGTGACTCTTTTCTCTGATAGTACATCATCACAGTGACTCTTTTATCTGATGGTACATCATCACAGTGACTCTTTTCTCTGATGGTACATCATCACAGTGACTCTTTTCTCTGATGGTACATCATCACAGTGACTCTTTTCTCTGATAGTACATCATCACAGTGACTCTTTTCTCTGACAGTACATCATCACAGTGACTCTTTTCTCTGATAGTACATCATCACAGTGACTCTTTTCTCTGATAGTACATCATCACAGTGACTCTTTTCTCTGATAGTACATCCTCACAGTGACTCTTTTCTCTGATAGTACATCATCACAGTGACTCTTTTCTCTGATAGTACATCATCACAGTGACTCTTTTCTCTGATAGTACATTGTAATAGCTAGGTACTCACCTGTTATTTTTGTTGAAGGAACTCTTGACTCCCATTGGTAGTAGTGGTTCGCTCAGTTAATTCAAAGATGTAAAATATCACTCTTCGGTTTGCTGTCGGGAAATTTTCGGTAGGGGAACAGACCTAACCTGGAACAGAATTGGGATTTAATATTTGGGGTTTGGGATTTAATATTTGGGGTTTGGGATTTAGTATTTGGGGTTTGGGATTTAATATTTGGGGTTTGGGATTTAATATTTGGGGTTTGGGATTTAATATTTGGGGTTTGGGATTTAATATTTGGGGTTTGGGATTTAATATTTGGGGTTTGGGATTTAATATTTGGGGTTTGGGATTTAATATTTGGGGTTTGGGATTTAATATTTGGGGTTTGGGATTTAATATTTGGGATTTAATATTTTGGGTTTGGGATTTAATATTTGGGGTTTGGGATTTAATATTTGGGGTTTGGGATTTAATATTTGGTGTTTGGGATTTAGTAATTAACATTATGTACAAAATCTGTAAAATAATAAAAACTGTTAATGGATTCCCATGTAGGTACATGTTGGAAGATTTCAATAAAGTTATTATTATTTGATATTTATTATTTAGGGTTTGAAAATTAGGGTTTGTTATTTAGGGGTTAATATTTAGGGGTCAATATTTAGGGGTTAATATTTAGGGTTTAATATTTAGGGGTCAATATTTAGGGGTTAATATTTAGGGGTCAATATTTAGGGGTCAATATTTAGGGGTCAATATTTAGGGGTCAATACTTAGGGGTCAATATTTAGGGGTCAATATTTAGGGGTTAATATTTAGGGGTTAATATTTAGGGGTCAATATTTAGGGGTTAATATTTAGGGGTCAATATTTAGGGGTTAATATTTAGGGGTCAATATTTAGGGGTTAATATTTAGGGGTCAATATTTAGGGGTCAATATTTAGGGGTCAATATTTAGGGGTCAATATTTAGGGGTCAATATTTAGGGGTTAATATTTAGGGTTTAATACTTAGGGGTTAATATATAGAATTTGCGATTTCATATTTAGGATTTAATGAGATTTAATTTACAATTTTATATATTAATATTCATGATTTGAAATCAAGATTTGGTATTCAGGATATACATTTATTTAGTTATATTGATAAAATAATACAGAAAATGTCATCACCTTTAAAGGTCCAGTGCAATTTTTTATCTTTTGACTGAAATGTGAATAAAGTTATTCCTTAGCATCAACAATAGAATAACATTGAACTGTTTGATTGTAAAAGCCTTATTAAATTATATAGTTACGCCATCTAGCGGTGAAAACGACAATCTCCGTGCGTGCGTTTGTCACGTTTGTGTTCATAATATTTGTCAGCAAATCTGTAGCAACGCCATCTAGCGGTACAACGGACTATTTATCCATTTAACACTAATTTATCAGCTGTTTCATTATATTAAGATGCATAATTTCTAGAGTGTGTCACAATAATGTACGTCTGTTAGTTAGTGAAATGAAGAGGGGAAAAGTGGCACTGGGACTTTAAAACAACAAACTTTAGAATTACTCCACTTACCTCCAGTTGGTATTCCTGTTTTCCGTCATTGTAGCAATAATCGAATGAAACATTTACTTTATTAAATGGCAATAATTTAGTGTTCCTCTTCATGACTGTCATATATTTTGTAATTCAATTTATCTACCATTGTTAAATGTTAATGGACATATCTATATTAAATATTAATTCTGAAAAAAACATTTGAGGGGATGCATGAAATATTACCAAAGATATTATACTACAATAAGATACACCAAAGATATTATACTACAATAAGATACACCAAAGATATTGTACTACAATAAGATACACCAAAGATATTATACTACAATTAGATACACCAAAGATATTATACTACAATAAGATACACTACTCTCGCCAATTTCTATTTCCTCTGCCACCTGGTTTCGAAAGCGGGAGCTAGAATTGAAATATAGGTAAAGACAATCGAGGTATGTTGTGTGCGTGACGTCATAGCAGCAACACTGTATTAAATCATATTTAAAAGAATTGAAGAACGTAACATTGTGAAAACTGTTTATTCATTTCCATTATAAGAAACAGTGATGAATCCATTCATGTTATTCACACTGCCTAACCTTACTTTTCTTTTTATGTGTGTTGTCTTGTTGATGTCACAGTCACAAATCACTCGAATTGTGACAACAACAGCTCTCAAAGCTTTACTCTTTAATACCTACCCTAGTAGGAATGCTAATATTGATAGGATAGGTAGTGACAATTGAGTGATTTGTGACGTGACGTAAGCAAGGGAACAAATTTAAAGAGAAAATGTAGGGGTAGTGCAGTTTTAATAATTTATTTATATTATAGAAATTAATAACTATTTTTTTTTACAAATTTATCTTCTTCAATTGTTTTAAATATGATTTTAAGTGTTGCTGTCATGACGTCACGCATACAACACATCTTGATTGTCCATACTATATTTCAATTCTATTTCCCTCTTTTGAAACCAGATGGCGCCACAATGCAATTTTAAAATAGAAATTAGCGAGAGTAGTGCATTTTATTGTAGTATAATATCTTTGTTAATAATAAGATAAATTGCTTGTAAGATGTATTAGAACACAATGAAGATATATTTAATGTCTCTATTTAATGTCTATTTAATAATAATATCGTATAGCTAATAATTTTAACGTATTCGTTTTTTATTTAAAAATTTAATTTAAATAAATATTTAATTTAATAAAAAAAATTATTTAAAATACAATAAGAATATTTCCAATATAATTGACGAGGATTGCTCTACGGTAATATTATCAAATATTATTACTAAAATTCAAATAATATTGCTAGCGTCTGCTTGGGGCTTTAATTACGTCAAACAAATATCGCATTAAAATGATTAGATTATAATAACATGTAAGTATAGGAATATACTTTTTTGCACACTTTCAAGTAAGAATGAACAACAAATACAAACATACTAGTAATATTAACAGAAAAAAGGGTAAATTTACAATTATTATTTATTTATAAACTGAAGAGCAAGTGAAACCACGTAAAAAGTAATCATCCTTCTATTTTTCTTAAGAGCTTTCAAATAATAAAATAATAAATACTTTTTACGTGGTTTCACTTGTTCTTCAATTTACAAATATATTAAGATTAAGACAAATTATTATTCAATGATATCAAATATGCAAGTCATTGAGTGAGAGTGCATAAATACGTATATTTAAAGTAAGTTTTACTTTTTAAAAGTAAGTTCAGAGTTATCCAACAGTTCCTTATTTTAAATTATATTAAAATGGATTGAAAAACCATGTTACAATGTAAAATCGTGTATTTTTTTCTAAATCACCGATAATGTAGAACCGTACGATAACACGGAACGTACCCCAATATTATTTTGAAAATACAATATAAAGGGAAATTCTTCTAGATGAGCCATATTTTTTTTCTTCTTTCTTTGTGGTTTTTCATTTCATTTTATATTTATTAAAAAGAATAGAGCAACGTACACAATTAACTTCATTGAATACATGCATTGTTTCTATACATTGGAATTTAAGTACCTAGTCGAAGAGAAATTGACCACATTCAACTATAATGTAATACATTGGGAATTAATAAATCATTGCAAATACATCATTTTAAAATATGAATATATTATTAGAATTAGATATGAATTTCTTTGCTAATTTAATAGAACAGGTAAATCTCTTACAGTGGACGAATTTTGAGCGGACACCACCTTCAAATGACAAAAAATATTCGTTCTAGCGGACTGCAGCTAGATCGCTACAACGAGCTCTTTAAATTATAATGTTGAACATATTTTCTTATCCGTCTACCAAGTATCTAGTCAAACATTTATTATATTCAGAGGTATTACAATTTATAAAATTACAATGAACACTTTAATGAATAATTTGTTTTCATATTTTAAGTATTTTGATTTAGTTACCCTTTCCCTATAAATTTTCTTCGATTAGAATAGTTCTCTATGAAAATGAAACGAGGTAACTATTCTGTATTATAGTATAATTTCAGTTATACCTACCTTATTATTTTGTACATCTATATAAGTTATACAATTTTCATTTAATAATAATCTGAGATTGTTTACCTTCATTAGCGTGTCTTTGAAATGCTGTTAAAGAAAACTTGAAAAGTGTACCTACATCCCCAACTGAAGTAAAAGCTGAGTTCGTCATAGCGCCCAAGGAGGAACTTTAACAGATTAAGAGGAGAACCCTTATAATCTCCTAAGGTCACACCTTAACACTCTATCTGGGTAATTGCGAGTCGTTCCCATAAAAACTGAAATATAGATCTTCTATAAAATGTCATAAATATTTTATCTACCTAAGTAACATGCATAAATTAATAGGCTATGCACCATCGGATGACCTGCACTATCAGTCGATCACAGAGCCCTAAAATAAATATATGAGGTTTGGTTACCAAAACAAAGGAAGGTTCCATATGTGACAAAATGTATACTCTACTGTTTTACCGTTTACTTTTTTCGCCTGTGAGTTGCGCTATCTATCGATATCTGCGCTAACGTTGGTACCATCATTACTCATTAGTGCAGAATGGCCGATGGTGCATGACAGATGTAAAGATATGAAAGATTATAATGGTATGAGGTGGTATCAATATATTGACTGCAGTATTAATGGTACAACAATAATTTAACTCCTGCAATTGAACAAAGAGTGTTAACAAGCTACCTAATGACCAGTATACATAGTCAAACACTTCGTTATAACGTTTGTCTAATGTTCTGTAAACACTATCAAACACTTCGTTATAACGTTTGTCTAATGTCCTGTAAACACTATCAAACACTTCGTTATAACGTTTGTCTAATGTCCTGTAAACACTATCAAACACTTCGTTACACTGTTTTTCTAATGCCCCTGGTCCCCTACACACTAGCAAACACTTCGGCAAACTGTTTGCCCAATGACCTTGAGATTCCTGGGATGAAGTTCCAACTGGTCTCATCCGCCATTTTAGGTCATGTTGAAGCACCACCCGCTAATCTTCAAAGGTGAAGCTCTCTTTTTATCAGTCAATTAATTAATTAATTAATTAATCAAAATCAGCTACTATTGCTCTGCCCAGGGCCACAATATTGTACTATTGTTGCTGACTGCCACCTGGTAGTAATGGGTTATACAGGTTTGTCTGGAATTCTCTCCAAGAAATCATTCAACTTCCTTTCCAATTCTTGCCCCGGCCCCTCAAATCTCTTGAAGTCAATTACACAATCGAGGTTTCTGACAAACAGAGAGGCTTCATTTAATGCTTGAAATCTTGCCATGAATCCATTATTGATTGCTGGCACAAGGCAGAGTCGTCCCCTTCTGTTGATTGTTATTCTGCTTGGCAGGTGAATATTTGAAACCAAATTCTCAATAATTTCCAAAGCATATTTATTTGGTTCCTTTCTATACGCCTTTCCAATCAGTGCAGCCCTAAGTCATTCAGTCTCTCTCAGTAATCTCTTTCAGAAAACCAAAAGTGGGCTGCAAACTTACGTACCAATCTGGTTGTCTTCGATCGGAGTGTCCGGAAAACTGCCAGGCGGGAAAACTGCCAGTCACTTACTGGCAATTTCTGTAATTTTTAACTTTTCTTAAATGTTATTAGCCCTTCGTTAAGAGGACATTCATATTTACAGTAATAACTATATAGATATTGGATTACTTAATATTCAAAAGAAAATTAATTTCAATATAGCTACTTTATTAAACACATAGCAAACAAAACCTTTGTACACACAAAAAGAAGAAATTTTTATTATACCATTTTCAACTCAGTCACGTTCATTTTAAAAACATTTTAAAGTTTAATTTCACGACCGTAAAAAGTATTATCCAATTCGATCTAATGAAATTGTCAGAGAATAAGGTATATTTCACAAACATCGATCAAAGTTGTATTAAAATGAGTAGCTACAAGCCAATATTAAGTTTGAAGGATGTTTCAATTCTCAAATTATAAACTAAGAAGAAATAATTAGACACTAAACTCGTTATGAACTGATAATGTAAAGATACGTTAGGTAAACAAAGAAATTGTACTCTGTCCCTGATACAAATATATCTCTGTTTCTTCTCTTTGAAAGGTAGCAGTTTTTAATTCTATATTGTTTGTATTTTATTTTTTAATATTCATATTATGATGTATTTTATATTTTTGTAATAAATTTGTCTACATTTAACTGATATTTTGGTTTTGTATACTAAGTAAATACGATTGTCACTTTAACTCCTTCACAAAAGGTGAATGCAGTTTTTTTTAAATGTAATTAGTGACTAAGGTCACTAAATTTCCACTAAGTAACTGGAAGTTTTCTACCTGGCAGTTTTTCGGTACACGGAAATTAGACAATACTTTTGAAAAAGCTAGCATTAGATCCCTGTTTCTGGTCCTAAAAAACCTCAGAATCCAAGCCACTTGCTGTCTACTTTTCTTCACTACACCATCTATATGGTCCCGAAAAGTGGAGTCATTCTGTATTGAAACTCCCAGCTCTCTCACAACCGGTTTCCTCTCAATTAGCGTACCGTCTGTTGTGGTGTAATGTCAATTTTCTAATACATTGTGCCTTGGTGAACTTCTCTCCATTGAATCTCATATTATTTTCTCTTTTCCACTCATGCCCCGTACACACTGTCAAACATTTCGCAAACTGTTTGCCTAATGCCCCGTACACCCTGTCAAACACTTCGTCAAAATGTTTGTCTGATGCCCCGTACACACTGTTAAACACTTCGTCAAACTGTTTGTCTAATCCCCCGTACACACTGTCAAACACTTCGTCATACTGTTTGTCTAATGCCCCTTACACACTGTCAAATAGTTCGTCAAACTGTTTGTCTAATGCCCCGTACACACTGTCAGTCAAACTGTTTGTCTAATGCCCCGTACACACTGTCAAATAGTTCGTCAAACTGTTTGTCTAATGCCCCGTACACACTGTCAGTCAAACACTTCGTCAAACTGTTTGTCTAAAGCCCCGTACACACTGTCAAACTGTTTAAATCACTCAACTGTATGAATATTTTCTATTTTTATAGCTTACAGTTAAATGTTAACTTTGAAAAGAGTTAAAATGAGGCACCAATGCGCAGAATAATTACCATAACAATAACCACCGCCAAAAGAAAGCAATGCCAAATACCTATAACGGACACAAATGATGAGTTTTTTGGATAGGGTAAGTAGCGGCATGCTTTTCTCTGTACTCTCAAAGTCACTGTCCGCACTCTGGGGCTGTCACTGTGGAACTGAACGCTCAGAGTTTCAGCCACTGTCTGAAATCGATGGTCCGCTTCGACTGCTCTGTGCGTACCTTTGTACGTACTATTTATGAATGGAAGAGATGCCAATATAAAGATGCCAACAACAAATTTATTTTGATGCCAAAAGTAGATTTATAAAGATGCTAACAGTAAAGTTATAATGATATAAAATCAGCAGGACAATAATATTAGGGCTAAGTTTAACATCTAAGTTCTAACCAGAGTTTTCTCGTTTTTAGGTGCTTTAATTCATAGATGAAAATTGAAATATAAATTGAAATTAAAAGAAATTATCACTCTCAATTACCAGGGTCACAATTCATGTTCGGAATACATCCCGGGAAGTTCTTAAATCCGGTGCGATGTTCAGGTGTTCCGTTTTTGGAAAATGCGGAGGAACTCCTCTCAGGAACTTACCTGATGTTCTGCAGGGGATCTGAGTGATCGGTTAGAATGTGATTGGGATGTTGGTTGTACTGCACACTTCACGATTGATTAATGATACGGAGGAGGGGGGGGGGGGGGTAGTGGGGGGAGCACGCCTCCCCTTACACATAAATCAGTATTGAAGTAATAAATGGAAAACATTACTTCAATACTGATATATGTGTAGGGGAGGGGGAGGGGGGCGTGTCGCCCCTATAACCCCTGTCGGGTAATTAATCAATCGTGAAGTGTGCAGTACAACAAACTATCGAATACCACAAACTACATTACATGTTTATGTAGAAGATCTATAATGTTTGAGTGGTTTCAACGAAAACACGAGTTTTTTATTTCAAAATTATCAATCATTCAGCAGTAATACATAGGAAAGAAATAACTTTAAGGCAAATGTCTGTACTTTATACAGCCGGTGTATTATGCTTTCGTGAGAGGCGTGTTGATGTGTGACCGATAGTTTTTTTTCGAATAGATTAGATAGTGATAAAATGTATTCTTTACTGAAAATACCTGGCACTATTTCAACTAAGGTAAAATAGATAAGTAATTATAAATAATTGAAAAGTTACCCCGAGGCTTACCTGTAAGGTGAAGGGTGACTGCAATTACTTTATGGACGTTCTTGTTCTTCATGGAGCCGGTTCTACAGAGACAACTTGTGGGAGATGTTCAACTAGTATTTGGCTAGCTTATAGTATTCAGTATTTAAAGTTTGAGTCGACCATCTGATTAACATCATGGAGGTGTTCGGGCGGGCATTCGGTCGGGAGGGAAAGAACACCTCCATTGAAGAACAAGAACGTCCATAGAGTAATTGCAGTCTCCCTTCACCTTACAGGTAAGACTCTGGTAACTTTTCAATTAATTATAGACGTTCTTGTCTTCATGGAGCCGGTTCTACAGAGACAACTTGTGAGATTTCAAAGCATCAGATGATCGATGAAAAAGGGGACATCTCAAAACGCCTTTGTCTTATCGCAGTATCTCTATATAAAAAATTTAGAGTTAGTCCAACCCACAATTTTTAGGATCTCCTCCCTAGGTACGTCATGCAGAGGCCGAAGCTGCTCTAGTGCTATGTACTTTGAACACAGTAACTTCAATACCAGCTACCTCCATAACCACTAGTAACCAGCGACGGATTGTTGCTTTCGAATGGCCTTCAGTCCTAGTAGATTAATGTTAGAGGTAGACTCTATCATGTATAATCCATCGTTCACCAATGGTTTCAGTTTAATAAATAAATTAATAACAAATGAATCACTGGTAGCTAGTACAATACTTTGAGAATTATGGTTTATGCTAACGAAACTATAGAAGTGATAGCGAGTTATTAATTTAAGCTGGATAATCATCAATTTCCATTCTTTTTGAAAGTCACCTTAGGAAATTTCGAGAGCGTCAATTTTAAAACGTTCTAAAATTATAAAGAATATACCTCCCTATTAAAATTTCGGAATGCTGGGAGTAAATACTCCGATAAAAACGATAACGTGACAATGAATTGAAATTCGCTCAAATTTGTTGCATAAATTAAAAAAATAATGGATAGTAATAATTTCTTTCTAAAGATCAGGAAGAGATATAGTCATAGATCAAAAATTGAAAGAAGCAAGAAAGGTTATTTCTTTTCTGTAAATGGAAATAAATTTTCTTTTCATTATTAACGACAACAGCTCTCTCTCCCTCAGTAACAGTTCTGGTGTTAGAAATACATTGTCAGATTATTCATTTACAAAATCATATATCAAAAGAAAGTAAATTAAATAGTACGTAGACCAGTAACTTTCAGTTCTTCATTTTACCAATATTGAATTCGTGACTTTAGTAAACTGCGTGATTCACAAGTAGATTCTTTAGCTCTAAAATTTACTTTAAGTTAGAAGTGTTCTCCAACTTCTCCAAAATCAATAGAGGCAATGAGAAAAGTTTATTTCATAAAACCAATGCAGTTCTTCACTGTTCCAATTAATAACGTTCATAATGGATATGCAGATTCAATGGCTTTAAATTTTTTTAAATGAAGGCCTCACGTTTTCAGGGATGAGAAAACGTAACCGAAAAATAATCTTCTCTATGACCAATCTTTAAACCTATAGACAAGAATTTTGAATTTCCAAATTAAGAAATAATTTGAAATAGAGGTTTTATATAACTGTGTACCGAATTTCCAATTGAACTAGTTATTGCTCTAGTGCGGTCACGTATTTACAGGAACAGTCTTCAACTCTTCGTCAATTCTCTAAGCCACAGAAGAAAGTATAGCCTATAGTTAATTAGGGTAAAGTAGGTATATTGCGACACATAGTTAACTCGCCTACTAGAAAAACTGTCAGTAAAGGTAGTTTTCTTTAAAAACAATTATCTGCAGTTACTTAATTATGTCACTTGAGTCAGAAATTTTAAAAAACTAAAGCACATTTAGTATACCCATATATTGTTGGGATGAAAGTTAAAGAAATTTTTTATTTAATTATTATAAACCATACTATTGTTCGTCTTTGATAGATCCAAAATAGAATTCTTAACGGCTTCCAGCCACGAATTCATATGAACAGTCTTGAATCCTAACAGGAGGTTATAACTGGTTAGTTAAATGGCTTATAAAAATCAAAATTTATATTTAAGTACTAGATTTAGATATGCAAATGTAAGACTTATCAGTAGTGTAATTTAGAATCTGTAATTGTTAAGAATTTAATATTGCTACTTGAGACTAAAGTTCAGGTTTATCGGAAGTTTTTTCCGAAAGATTAGAGCCTGACCCCGACTGCACCTGTTTCTTAGCTTTAGCCTGCTTCTGTTTAAAACAGGATCATTTTTAAGCGTTTCAGAAAAATGTCCGCCATTGTAAACCTGAAAACAAGTACCATAATTAACAATTTAAAAAATTCCGCTAGTTTCATTGGAAATTTTTGTTTAATAACTAACTAATATTCTTCAGCAAAAATTAATCACAAATCATAAGTGGTTATCGAAATTACACTATTATAGTTAATCAAAATTCAATTTAGTTACAATTGCTGTTAGGGTGAAGCAGGTAAATTGCGGCCCTGAAGCTAAATGCAGCCTTTAACCACAAAACACTAACAAAAATAGTAGCTACAAAGTTAATATACTAAAATAAAAAAGCAAGTATTGAACTTCTTTTCATGTACAAAATTTTGATATGAATTAGGTTCAGCAGGCTTTAGAAAAATTCTTGAAATTAGGGGCCGCAATTTACTTGTGACCCTATAAAGGATGAGAATCTAAATAAATTTAATCAAAAAGCGGAGCGTTTAAAAAATAAATAATTTTTTTTTTAAACTAATTTGAAACAATAGGTTTACTCTAAAAATACTAGGCTATGTGATTATTGAAATTAAACTTTTTGAGTTAAGTATTTAATTAACAACTCTATCTATTAGCAAAAGAAAAGTTTTATTCGACTACTAAGAAGTCACAGGAAACTAAAAAATGGAAACTTTTAGCATTTGGTTATCAAAATTCCGAAGCATTTAAAAAGTAAACTAGAGGTTTCATTTCATACTAATTTGTAGGTATACCAGGTATGCACAAATTAGCAAAACCCTAACTAGCAAGTGTACGTTAATCAAAAAATAAACTACGCTCAAGCGTAGTTAACATCTATTAACCAAAAAAGCAAACAGAACCACATATTATAGCACAATTAAGACAAAATATAGCACAAGAATTAATATCTAAATGTAAACAAACTATTCAGTAAGCTTTCACCAATCACTCGAGAAGAGAAGCACTTTGCACTAACATCACAGGAGCTGCGCACGTGTTAACCAGTCAAATATAACTTAAGAACTGAATCCTATAAGCCAGCCAAATACTAGCTGAACATCTCGCAAGTTGTCTCGGTAGAACCGGCTCCATGAAGAACAAGAACGTCTATAAGTAATTTACCACATTACAACCACATGTCACTTACCATTTCAATAACAGATGTTAACCATGTGCAGAGATGGGCGAAAAGTGCATCGAAAGTACTTAAGTACTAAGTACAAGTACTCGTAAATCAATGTACTTGAAGTAGTTGCCCAAGTACTCAAATAAAAAAGTACTTTCAAAGTAGAAGTACCAAGTACTTTTTAAAGTACTTTCAAGTACCAAGTACATTTACTATACAATTTAAAAACTAATAATTTATGCTGTTAACTCTTATAGTACATCTTCTCGGTGACTTTTTTCTCTGATAGTACATCATCACAGTGACTCTTTTCTCTGATAGCACATCATCACAGTGACTCTTTTCTCTGATAGTACATCATCACAGTGACTCTTTTCTCTGATAGTACATCATCACAGTGACTCTTTTCTCTGATAGTACATCATCACAGTGACTCTTTTCTCTGATAGTACATCATCACAGTGACTCTTTTATCTGATAGTACATCATCACAGTGACTCTTTTCTCTGATAGTACATCATCACAGTGACTCTTTTCTCTGATAGTACATCATCACAGTGACTCTTTTCTCTGATAGTACATCATCACAGTGACTCTTTTCTCTGATAGTACATCATCACAGTGACTCTTTTCTCTGATAGTACATCATCACAGTGACTCTTTTCTCTGATAGTACATCATCACAGTGACTCTTTTCTCTGATAGTACATCATCACAGTGACTTTTCTCTGATAGTATATCATCACAGTGACTCTTTTCTCTGATAGTACATCATCACAGTGACTCTTTTCTCTGATAGTACATCATCACAGTGACTCTTTTCTCTAGAGATGCACCGATACCACATTAGTAACCAATACCAGTACCAATTACAGTTATTTTAAAATTCTGGTAACCGATACCGATACCAATTCCGATACCAGTTACTTTTTAAAAGTATAATATTCAAGCCAAAAACACCTAAAATATTAGTTCTAGGTAGGTATCTGTAGTTAAATGTATATACAGATAATTTATAAAGTTTTACATATAATGATGTACCTAGGTATTGACAATATTCATGGGATAGGATTAGGTAGCTACCTAGGTATTTATAATTAAGATTATTGTCTAGGTGTTTTCAAGTAAACTACCTATACAATAATACATCTTGACTTCATAATAATATAAAAATGCATCGGCAGAAGTGCACTCCACAGGTGCCACTTGCTCTGTGTAGGTAATACCTATTAAATTCATTCGTTAGAACATTTTTGTGTTATTGCAATTAGGTACAGTGTACCTAGTTAGGTACACAGTGTACCTATCAAAAAACAGTGTACCTATCGAAGTAGTACAGTGTACCTATCGAAATAGTACATTATACCTATCGAAATAGTACAGTATACCTATCGAAATAGTACAGTGTACCTATCGAAATAGTACAGTGTACCTATCGAAGTAGTGCAGTGTACCTATCGAAGTAGTGCAGTGTACCTATCAAAGTAGTACAGTGTACCTATGAAAGTAGTACAGTGTACCTATCAAAGTAGAAGCTACAGTGTACCTATCAAAGTAGTGCAGTGTACCTATCGAAGTAGTGCAGTGTACCTATCAAAGTAGTGCAGTGTACCTATCGAAGTAGTGCAGTGTACCTATCGAAGTAGTGCAGTGTACCTATCAAAGTAGTACAGTGTACCTATCAAAGTAGTACAGTGTACCTATCAAAGTAGTACAGTGTACCTATCAAAGTAGAAGCTACAGTGTACCTATCAAAGTAGTGCAGTGTACCTATCGAAGTAGTGCAGTGTACCTATCGAAGTAGTGCAGTGTACCTATCGAAGTAGGTAGCACAGTGTACCTATCGAAGTAGGTAGCACAGTTTACCTATCGAAGTAGGTAGCACAGTGTGTAACTATCGAAGTAGGTAGCACAGTGTACCTATCGAAGTAGGTAGCACAGTGTACCTATCGATGTAGGTAGCACAGTGTACCTATCGAAGTAGGTAGCACCGTAGCACAGTGTACCTATCGAAGTAGGTAGCACAGTGTACCCTTCGAAGTAGGTAGCACAGTGTACCTATCGAAGTAGGTAGCACAGTGTACCTTTCGAAGTAGGTAGCACAGTGTACCCTTCGAAGTAGGTAGCACAGTGTACCCTTCGAAGTAGGTAGCACAGTGTACCCTTCGAAGTAGGTAGCACAGTGTACCTATCGAAGTAGGTAGCACAGTGTACCCTTCGAAGTAGGTAGCACAGTGTACCCTTCGAAGTAGGTAGCACAGTGTACCCTTCGAAGTAGGTAGCACAGTGTACCCTTCGAAGTAGGTAGCACAGTTTAGCTATCGATTTAGGTAGCACTGTGTACCCTTCGAAGTAGGTAGCACAGTGTACCCTTCGAAGTAGGTAGCACAGTGTACCCTTCGAAGTAGGTAGCACAGTGTACCCTTCGAAGTAGGTAGCACAGTGTACCCTTCGAAGTAGGTAGCACAGTGTACCCTTCGAAGTAGGTAGCACAGTGTACCCTTCGAAGTAAGTAGCACAGTGTACCCTTCGAAGTAGGTAGCACAGTGTACCTATCGAAGTAGGTAGCACAGTGTACCCTTCGAAGTAGGTAGCACAGTGTACCCTTCGAAGTAGGTAGCACAGTGTACCTATCGAAGTAGGTAGCACAGTGTACCTATCGAAGTAGGTAGCACAGTGTACCCTTCGAAGTAGGTAGAACAGTGTACCTATCGAAGTAGGTAGCACAGTGTACCCTTCGAAGTAGGTAGCACAGTGTACCCTTCGAAGTAGGTAGCACAGTGTACCTATCAAAGTAGAAGCTACAGTGTACCTATCAAAGTAGTGCAGTGTACCTATCGAAGTAGTGCAGTGTACCTATCAAAGTAGTGCAGTGTACCTATCGAAGTAGTGCAGTGTACCTATCGAAGTAGTGCAGTGTACCTATCAAAGTAGTACAGTGTACCTATCAAAGTAGTACAGTGTACCTATCAAAGTAGTACAGTGTACCTATCAAAGTAGAAGCTACAGTGTACCTATCAAAGTAGTGCAGTGTACCTATCGAAGTAGTGCAGTGTACCTATCGAAGTAGGTAGCACAGTGTACCTATCGAAGTAGGTAGCACAGTTTACCTATCGAAGTAGGTAGCACAGTGTGTAACTATCGAAGTAGGTAGCACAGTGTACCTATCGAAGTAGGTAGCACAGTGTACCTATCGATGTAGGTAGCACAGTGTACCTATCGAAGTAGGTAGCACCGTAGCACAGTGTACCTATCGAAGTAGGTAGCACAGTGTACCCTTCGAAGTAGGTAGCACAGTGTACCTATCGAAATAGGTAGCACAGTGTACCTTTCGAAGTAGGTAGCACAGTGTACCCTTCGAAGTAGGTAGCACAGTGTACCCTTCGAAGTAGGTAGCACAGTGTACCCTTCGAAGTAGGTAGCACAGTGTACCTATCGAAGTAGGTAGCACAGTGTACCCTTCGAAGTAGGTAGCACAGTGTACCCTTCGAAGTAGGTAGCACAGTGTACCCTTCGAAGTAGGTAGCACAGTTTAGCTATCGATTTAGGTAGCACTGTGTACCCTTCGAAGTAGGTAGCACAGTGTACCCTTCGAAGTAGGTAGCACAGTGTACCCTTCGAAGTAGGTAGCACAGTGTACCCTTCGAAGTAGGTAGCACAGTGTACCCTTCGAAGTAGGTAGCACAGTGTACCCTTCGAAGTAGGTAGCACAGTGTACCCTTCGAAGTAGGTAGCACAGTGTACCCTTCGAAGTAAGTAGCACAGTGTACCCTTCGAAGTAGGTAGCACAGTGTACCTATCGAAGTAGGTAGCACAGTGTACCCTTCGAAGTAGGTAGCACAGTGTACCCTTCGAAGTAGGTAGCACAGTGTACCTATCGAAGTAGGTAGCACAGTGTACCTATCGAAGTAGGTAGCACAGTGTACCCTTCGAAGTAGGTAGAACAGTGTACCTATCGAAGTAGGTAGCACAGTGTACCCTTCGAAGTAGGTAGCACAGTGTACCCTCCGAAGTAGGTAGCACAGTGTACCTATCAAAGTAGGTATCATAATGTAACTATCGAAGTAGGCTGTAGGTATCATAATGTAACTATCGAAGTAGGTATCATAATGTAACTATCGAAGTAGGCTGTAGGTATCATAATGTAACTATCGAAGTAGGTATCATAATGTAACTATCGAAGTAGGTATCATAATGTAACTATCGAAGTAGGTATCATAATGTAACTATCGAAGTAGGTATCATAATGTAACTATCGAAGTAGGTATCATAATGTAACTATTGAAGTAGGTATCATAATGTAACTATCGAAGTAGGTATCATATTGAAACTATAGAAGTAGGTATCATATTGAAACTATCGAAGTAGGCTGTAGGTATCATAATGTAACTATCGAAGTAGGTATCATAATGTAACTATCGAAGTAGGTATCATAATGTAACTATCGAAGTAGGCTGTAGGTATCATAATGTAACTATCGAAGTAGGTATCATAATGTAACTATCGAAGTAGGCTGTAGGTATCATAATGTAACTATCGAAGTAGGTATCATAATGTAACTATCGAAGTAGGTATCATAATGTAACTATCGAAGTAGGTATCATAATGTAACTATCGAAGTAGGTATCATAATGTAACTATCGAAGTAGGTATCATAATGTAACTATTGAAGTAGGTATCATAATGTAACTATCGAAGTAGGTATCATATTGAAACTATAGAAGTAGGTATCATATTGAAACTATCGAAGTAGGTATCATAATGAAACTAAAAATGAATAGACTACCTAATTCAGATATGATAGTATTATTTAAATCGTATCTTGATTTCTTCCAATCGTATATCGGATGAACATAGGTATATGCTATTAATGTTCAATTGAAAACTTATTCCAATATATACTACCTAACTTGAAAAAGTAATTGGTATCGGTAATATTTGAACTATTTTTTGGGATCCGATACCAATTACCAGATACTCATAAAAATACAGATACTATCAGATACTTTATCCGATACCGAGAGTATCGGTGCATCTCTATTTTTCTCTGATATTACATCATCACAGTGACTCTTTACTCATATAGTACATCATCACAGTGACTCACTGTACACGTCCACACGCTTATAATAAATTCGTCAATGTGTTTGGTAAATATTGGTTGTGATATCTAGGTATCATAAAATAATTATATTCAATGTACTTAAATTGGTCAATATAACTCATAGTCTCTATACATGATTGTATGTCAGAATATATAAATATTCACAGTCACATAAAAGTATACAATGTCTTACAGTCTTAGTTTTCGATTCTACTGTTTGACAAAGTTTTCAATTTTACTGCTTGACAAACAATTTTCCAACATGTTGGACCTCTTCAAACTCTAGTTTTTATCCAGTTGCTGTAAATACAGTTTTGATGAGAAAAAGAATTAATTATGTAGAGATTTTAGAACTAATCTTTTAAAATCTCTTGACTGAAAGGAAAAATGTACTTTGCAAAATACTTTTTACTTGGAAAGTAACAAGTAATTGTAAAAAGTACTTCTAAGTAATTATTCAAAGTACTTTTTAGAAAGTACTTCAAGTAGTACTTGAAGTACTTACTTGTTACTTAGTACTTTTACTTGGTACTTGGGAAGTACTTTCCCGCCCATCTCTGACCATGTGTAATTTACCACATTATATCCATAACATCTGTTATTGAAATGGTAATTAACATGCGGTTGTAATGTGGTAAATTACACATGGTTAACATCTGTATTGAAATGGTAATTGAAATGTGGTAAATTACATATATGGTTAACATCTTTTATTTAAATGGTAATTGACATGTGGTTGTAATATGGTAAATTACACATGGTTAACATCTGTTGTTCATATGGTAACTGACATGTGGTTTTTATGATTATAATTACATATTTATAACATATGGTTTCAGTTTGATTTTAAAGGTCCCCTCCAAGCAAATATTTTTATTTTCTTATTCAACGAGGCTAATGTTCCTTATCATTTTGCTGCAAACCGCATCGAATTTGGTAGCATATTTTCAATTTTATATGCTTTTAAAGATTTTTATAATCAAAACTCTACAAAACCTATTTTACTTCCGACTTTCTAATTTAAGAAATTTTCAGCCTGAAGAAAAAGAATGTACACCATTTGTTTTGATTGTAAACTATGTATTAGGTTTAATAAATCCATTTAATATTGGTGTAAAGGTATGAAATTGAATGAACTTATAATATATACTTTAGGAAACAATTAATATCTAAAATAATTTAAAAAGAAGCAGAAGACGAATGGTTTGTTTATAAAATTCAATTTTGTAATCAAAACAAAGAGTGTACAATCTTCTTCTTGAGCATCAGATTAGTGATTCGCTCAATTGTTGCTCACAGAGTATTAAAAAACTTTAAAAACAAAGTATAAAATATATACTGAACCGAATTGTATGCAGTTTGCAGAATAATGATCGTATACCTTAGTTCTATAATATTATGTTATAAACTCATTTTTTTCTCGGAGCCTGGAGAGGACCTTTAAACATGTGGTTATGATATTGCGTAACCACATATCAACCATCTGTTATTTTAGTGTTTCGGTTGTTTCAATGTGGATGATACATCTTAAAAACTTATTGCCACATTACAACCACATGGAATACATGTGTATGCCATGTGGAAATGTTTGCAGGGTAGAGCTATGTTCAACATTGGAGATAGCTCTAACAATCAAAGAAGTGGCACGTAAATTGAATATTTTCCATGAAAACATCTTTCTATATTCAGATAGTATGATTGTTTTAAGTTATTTGAGAAATGTTGAGAGACAATTTCCTCGCATGTCATACGCAGAATATCTACGATTCTTAAAAGCACGAATGTTAAGAGCTGGAGATCTGTCTCCACTTCCGATAATACAGCTGACATTTCCTCTATGAAGAAGCATCTCTTCTCTGTTGAATTCTTGTTGGCTAACTGGACCCGATTTCTTGCAGGAAGACCATTACGATCCTCCAGAAACACCACTGATTAAACTTCCCGAATCCCTTGCCGAGACTAAAAGTTTCAAACCTGTAAAACCGGATACCAGTGAGATAACAAAGACAATATAAGATAGACGCTCAACTTGATAGGGCACATGCAAAAATAATAACAACCAATAAGAAACGATCAGTAGCATACGTCACACCAAACAATAACAAACGTACGACCCCCCCCCTTGAAATTAACAGGAGGATAATCTTTAGTCTTATAGGTGAAGTCGTTAGAAATATAAATATCCTCTACTGATTGGGGATCAGAGAACTAGTTACTTTATTATTAATTAATTAAGTTTACAAGCTCGGATATGATGTTCAATTTAGTATTCTAAATATAATCTACCCTCTTTTTACGGAGAACAGTCATAACTACGTTGCACCAAGCGAGTAAAAACCTATGTAGGTAGGATATTGTCTTTGACAACACTAAGTTTTAGGTATACATTAACGCTGATTAACTAGAAGTTGAATCAGAGTGCTGACGTCAGTGCAAACATGCTCTGTATTTTATAACATGGAGTTGAGCGTCTATCTTATATAGTCTTTGGAGATAACATCTATAATCGAGCAGTATGGTTAAAGTTGTGAGAATTTTTCAAATTTTGTTAGATGTCTCTCGATGCTACTCGGATTCTTGTAGCCAGAAATTAGGAATATCTTTAGCTCCACGAGGTCCTGCATCGTATGAGACTAGTTTCTTTTTCATTTTGCGGAGTGAACAGACGAAATTCATACCCTTGATGAATTCATCCGTAAAAAAATAAACTGACAGATTTGTCCCTTTTCATAGACGAACAAGGTATGATATGCGTTGGTGGGCGGCACCGTTTTCCTGACATTCAGTATGATCAAAAACACCCTTTATTCCTCCCATCTGATTCATCCTTCACTAGGCTGGTAATTAGTCATTATCATTCTGCTATAAAGCATCAGGGACGTTGCATTACTATAAGCGCTATTTTTTTTTATCCAACATGCTTCAAAGTTCATTCGACGTATCTTATCCACTTGTGTCATTTGCCACCGTTGAAGACTGCGCCTAGCTACTCAACGCATGAGTGATCTTCCTAAGGACAGGTTAGAATGTGTTCCCCCATTTACAAATAGCGGCATGGATATCTTCGTTTCTTATCAAGTTACTGATGGAAAAAACACAAGATAAACCTCAACAAAGAAGTGCAGGGCGCTAATTTTCACTTGTCTGAATTCGCGTACAACGCACATTGAGCCGCTTCCTCATCTGGACATACCTACATTGAAAAACGCTATTCGACAATTTTGTGTGCATCAGAAGAACGGTCAAGCGCCTGCGAAGTGATCAAGGCAGCAATTTCGTAAGTGTTATGAGTTATGACTAAGGAGGTTGCTAACGAACTCGCACAAAACAATTGTGAGTGGATTTTAACACCACCCAAGGCCAGACATCATGGAGGAATTTGGGAGCGTCAGATTCAAACCATTAAAAAGTTGCTCAATGTTTGCTTCTTTCAACTTGTCGCTCGATTACTCTCTCGAGACGATTTGTACACCTTTCTCCAAAAGTATTGTGCAATAGTAAAAAACACTCCGTTGTGGGAGTTTCTTCAGATCCTAACGATCCGCGCACTCTTACTCCAGCAATGATCCTCACATTGCGATGCAATCAACTTAAGGGGACCGTCCGCGAAGAAATCTCAAAATTTTATCTTTTTTTTTATTGTGTAAATAGTTGCTTTATAACCTTCTAATAGTGTGTGCAAAATATCAGAAGTCTCGTATAACTCTAACCCCCTGGGGAGAGGGAGAAAGGGAAAAGTGGGCCGGGGGGTAGGGAGTCAATATGTACTCTAAAAACCATCTCTCAGCCAATTATAATTCGTAATAATTAATTATCTCGCTATATCTGGTATCTAACCTACCACTATATAACGCCCACACCAATGAATGCAAAGAAAGATTGCTCAGTTATCCCTAAACCTTCGAAGCGGATGGATGCTGCGTGTCAGATCATCAAACTTTGAAAGGAAATTCCTACTAATTTTGAGATCTACAAATCTTGTAATTCAAAACCCCGCACATTTTTTTGGTTGAAGCTAGAGCATTGCGGTTTTTTTCATTCGATTCTCCTGGTAATTCTCTACAAAAGCCTGAGGATCGATTTTTGAATTTCGAAATATAATTTTTTTTTAGAAATATAATTTTTTTTTGAAAATTTTAGTTTTTTCACGAAAAATCAAATTTTTCGTAAACTAATTCGAAATTCAAAAATCGATCCTCAGGCTTTTGTAGAGAATCACCAGGAGAATCGAATGAAAAAAACCGCAAACCAGTAGCTACAAAACTGTATTAGAAGTACATGTTTGAATACCCAGTTCGAAATTCGAATAACTTGTTTTCTATGCGTCTAATCGAAAAAATGCCAAGAACAAAAACATAATATTATTCAATTTTATATTTAGGAACTAAGTTTCATAACCGTAGCTTTATTAATAAGTTTGTTTACAAAATTTACGGACGGTCCCCTTAATAGCTCAGATAAGTTTTCATCTGCAGACCTGTTAGCATATGGTCGGAAACGTTGGAGGAGGGTCCAATATTTGAGCAACCAGTTTTGTTCCGACAGGCGAAAGGATTACCTCCAGAAGTTACAACGAAGATGCAAATGGCATTATAAGTCACGGTCATTTCAACCAGGCGATCTGGTTATTCTGAGGGACAAGACCTGCAAACGTCACCAATGGCCTATAACTAGAATTGTTGCCATCATACAAAGTTTTGACAATTTGTCAGATCAGTGGATTTACTCGTAGCTAACAGGTCAGGTTCACCACACAATTTGTCACAACCGATAACTGAACTTGGACTTCTGGTTAACGTGGAAGATTGATTCCTAAGCGAATTTTTAATAGTTCGAGTAGTGTCGCGGTACAAGTATCTGCAATATTTATTTTAATGTTCATTCTTACAACATTCTGATACCTTCTGTTTTCCTTTATTATTTCTTTTCATATTGTTTCATTGAATAGTTCTGTAGCACTAGTTTCTGCCGCATTTTTGAGACCGCAATTCTGTTGTTTCTTTTATTATTTCGCCATATGCTCAGAAAGTGTCCTACCTCCGAAACGAACACATGTTCTTTCCATTGCTCTTCAATCTTACAGTTCAAAATATCATTGCACAGAGAAGTTAATCTATATAACATAATAAACCTGTTTCATATTATTAAATCTATTATTGTAAATTTCTATATATACTTAAAACATTGTTTACCAAGATAGTTTCATGTATTCTTGATCAAATCTGTTCACACGTACTTATTCACATTAATTCTAAAGCTAATTTCCAATATCACTTTGTTAGGTCACCAATTATACCGCTGATGACTGAAAAAAGAAGTTTCTCTACCCTTTCAACTTATTAGTGCGATTAAAATCGCGTCACTGATCTTTAGATGTATTGGTACAATTGAAAAACAAACATTTTTGAACCTTGACCATTTCTCACTAGTTATTTATTTTAATGAAAGATAAGAAAATTTGTGAATTTAGTAAAAAAAATACAGCGCATGCCACCGCTGATATTGCTTCAGAAATAAACCGATGCTCCAAATTCGTACTGAACGCACGTACAAAACATGTACAGAATAGAAATAATTATACTATTTATAAATGTATAATTTTATTATCATAAATAAATATAAATATTTTGATTTTAAATATCATATCTAAATTCAATATTATTCTCTTTATGTCGTTTATGAATAATTAGCAATGAATAATATATCAATCATGTAGGCAACTCCAATGATACGTCTGCTACTATTCATTTGTCCGGTTATTATTCAGTAGTCCGACATCCCATTAGTCCGACACTTTTGTAGTTTATTACTAATTAAATATCGGGAGGCGTGCCGTCCCCGAACCCTCCTGCCAGGTCATTAATTAATCATGAAGTGTGCAGTACAACAAACTAGCGGATACAACAAACTACATTAAATGATGAAATCAAGTGAGGGATTGAATCTTAAATTAATATTAGAAATGAAGTAAAATAAAAGATTAATATAAAATTTTAAAAATGAAAGAAATGAAAAATTATTTTATTATTTAGATTGTTTATGAATCATATTTTTTATTTTAATCAAAAATAAAACGAAAAATTACACAGAAAGATGCGCAACTGTCGGACTAATGGGGCGTCGGACTATTGAGAAGTCCCCTATTTGTCCGACGCATCACTAGTCCGACACTTTTGTAGTTTAATAATGGTTTAACATGAAAGTCATAAAATAAAACATTTTCATAAAACAGTTAGCTTTTTTTAATCAAATATTAGGAAATGAAAAAAATATACTTATCCAACTGGTATATCTACTCACAGTAATTCAGAAAAGAGTGGCTTAAGGAGAATTCGTTTAGCCGGTGGTTGTGTTAAGTGCCGGGTTCACAAGATAAAGCCTAGGTATTGCAAATTATGTAAGTGTGAACTACAATCAAAGTACTGTCAGTTGGTAAATCACGAGAAATCAAAGAAAAATCGTATTGGTTCTTATCTGTTGGTAAGAAAGCTCTTACTAATTTCTTAGTTCTAAATTGCAATAAAGCAGCATATGTTGAGGCTATACCACGTAACATGAAATGTTGCAAAGATTACGAGGTACCATCATTATTACTATATATGATAGGCACTATGGCAGGATATGATAGACACTTCTGATACAATTGTAAATGTACACTTCCTATATTAATCCAAATGTGGCTCAATACATTTCATTATGGATCAACGGAGTTCAAAAGGTAAGAAAACAGTACATTGTGTTTTTTTTTCAATTTAGCTTTATTTTCAGCTTTTTAAATTTTGATTTAGCGTCATTTTATTTTACACAGTTTAGCTTTTTTCTGTAAATTACATCTGGCAATGCTGATTAATATGGTGTGCGTGCGATGATGGTTGTTTGGAAATAAGATTATGTGTACCTGTTACAATTAATAAGGAAATTCTATTTGTTATCATGGAGGATTAAGTTTAGGACAAACTTACAATGCATGGTGTTAAAATAAGATAAATAATATATTAAATATAAGGAGAATTACGATTAGTATTTTATATTTCAGGATTATAAATTTGAGAATGTATGAACGTGAGTCACTAAAAAAGAATTTCACCTTAGATAATGTCACCAAATAATCAAAACACCCGTCAATGCATAGTCTTAGTAGAGACGAAGTACAGCTCTATACCTCAGGTGTGATTGTTGCTATGGTGGATTATTTCAGGATATTTACCTTCGAAGAATGCGGAAATGTTATATTTCACCCGGAATTTATTTATCATATTGTTATTCGTATAACTGAAAAATGTTCAACCAAATTGGCTGAAATTTAGTGAAACGATTGGTCAATTTCCAGTGACCTGCTGGTAGAATTTTGGGAGCGATCCGGTCGAAGTTCAAGGTCATTTATAACTCAAAAAGTAGTGAGCCATATTGCATGAAACTTAGGACGATTGGTCAATATACATGATAATTTTTGTTAGATTTTGGAGTAATCAGGGGAAAGATCAAGGTGAAGGCCATTATGACTCAACCATTCAAAAAGTATTCAACCAAATTGTCTGAAATATGATGGGACGATTAGTCAATATCCAAGTGCCATCTGTTAGAATTTTTGGAGCGATCCGGTCAAAGGTCAAGGTCATTTATAACTCAATAGCTCAATAGGTATTGAACAATATTGCATTACACTTGGTGGGCTGATTGTTAATTATCAGTTACCAATTTATAAGATTTTGTGAGAAAACGAGGCAAAGCGGCGGCGAAGGTATGCGCTCACAGAGGGCACGCAATCTAGTCACTCATAATTTCATCAGCGCTTATAATAGTTATTCCTTTGAAGGTCTTCTGTGGATTTGCTCTCATAGAAAACTATTCAAGGGTAGACTCTTTCACAAATGAATATAATTTCAGCAAGCACACTCACCTAACTAATATTCTTAAAATTGATTATTCCCTAAAGGTTAAACTAATAAATTAAATTGAGATTTCCAAAGGGTAGATATGAAGAAAATTGGTAAGTTGCACAAATATTATAAATGCGACAAACAATAAAATGGTGGACCTTTAATAGGAGTCCAGTGAGCCCCCAAATGGTACGTGTAAAGATTAGACGAGTAGCCCAGTTGTGTGTTATTATTTTCCAAGTGGATGGTGCGTGACGTCAGCAATCTTAAACCAATCAGTGACTCTCAGAGTTACATGATTGTGAAAAGTGTAGACAATCCAAGGGGACTTCTAGATACAAACAAATAACAATGGCAAACGCGCGTGAAGGTTACTTTAAAGATAGTAAGAATACAGCAGAAAATAGTTCTACATTTTTTAAAACAATTTTAGGAGACATGATTACAAAGATTGAATAGAAATTAGTTGTATTCAGCAACTCTCTAATATGGTTGAATCAACAACCATAATGCAATTCACAAAGATTTTGAATCCATTCGAAACTAAGTTGAGGTTTCTCTTAACTTTGTTTTATTAGGGTTGTGACAATAGGCGTTTGAAATCATAGATCCTGAAAATATTATAGACAGATTGAATTTTCATATGATATTCTTAAGATGTCTCCCGTATAAGATTGATCTACTCCCCTAATCTTTATACTGTGGTGCAGACCCGCCAGACCGTTAGAAAGCACCGTTCAAGTAAGTGCAACAAAGTAATTGGAACAAGTTCTGTTATAAACGTACAATTAATACCAGTTGGTTAAGTATATTTTTTTCATTTCCTAATATTTGATTAAAAAAAGCTAACTGTTTTATGAAAATGTTTTATTTTATGACTTTCATGTTAAATCATTATTAAGCTACAAAAGTGTCGGACTAGTGATGCGTCGGACAAATAGGGGACTTCTCAATAGTCCGACAGTTGCGCATCTTTCTGTGTAATTTTTCGTTTTATTTTTGATTAAAATAAAAAAATATGATTGATAAACAATCTAAATAATAAAATAATTTTTCATTTCTTTCATTTTTAAAATTTTATATTAATATTTTATTTTACTTCATTTCTAATATTAATTTATGATTCAATCCCTCACTTGGTTTCATCATTTAATGTAGTTTGTTGTATCCGCTAGTTTGTTGTACTGCACACTTCATGATTAATTAATGACCTGGCAGGAGGGTTCGGGGACGGCACGCCTCCCGATATTTAATTAGTAATAAACTACAAAAGTGTCGGACTAATGGGATGTCGGACTACTGAATAATAACCGGACAAATGAATAGTAGCAGACGTATCATTTGAGTTGCCTACATGATTGATATATTATTCATTGCTAATTATTCATAAACGACATAAAGAGAATAATATTGAATTTAGATATGATATTTAAAATCAAAATATTTATGATATTTATTTATGATAATAAAATTATACATTTATAAATAATATAATTATTTCTATTCTGTACATGTTTTGTACGTGCGTTCAGTAAGAATTTGGAGCATCGGTTTATTTCTGAAGCAATATCATCAGCGGTGGCATGCGCTGTATTTTTTTTACTAAATTCACAAATTTTCTTATCTTTCATTGAAATGAACAACTAGTGAGAAATGGTCAAGGTTCAAAAATGTTTGTTTTTCAATTGTACCAATACATCTAAAGATCAGTGACGCGATTTTAATCGCACTAATAAGTTGAAAGGGTAGAGAAACTTCTTTTTTCAGTCATCAGCGGTATAATTGGTGACCTAATAAAGTGATATTGGAAATTAGCTTTAGAATTAATGTGAATAAGTACGTGTGAACAGATTTGATCAAGAATACATGAAACTATCTTGGTAAACAATGTTTTAAGTATATATAGAAATTTACAATAATAGATTTAATAATATGAAACAGGTTTATTATGTTATATAGATTAACTTCTCTGTGCAATGATATTTTGAACTGTAAGATTGAAGAGCAATGGAAAGAACATGCGTTCGCTTCGGAGGTAGGACACTTTCTAAGCATATGGCGAAATAATAAAAGAAACAACAGAATTGCGGTCTCAAAAATGCGGCAGAAACTAGTGCTACAGAACTATTACTTATATATATTGATCAATATCTATATAAGATGCTTAACATTATTACCTTCGCATATATTTATTGGACATCTTGTTATTCGCATAACTCAAAAGTTCTCATAGCTAACTCAAATTGCTAGAAATTCGGTGGGACGATGGTCATTATCCAAGAACCAGGTTACAGGTCAAGGTTATTTAATCCCTTACTTATGATTACATAGTATAATAATGTATTTTATATTCATTGTTTCAGTTGCGGCACAGGCTGATCAGATCCACCCCATGATTTTGCGTCACGGGCAGAGTCGCGTCTTGTTGGATCGTATTCAACATCATCAGGTGGTTAGTTTTTCATTTTGAGTATATAATAAACAGGACAATAATTGATGTTATATATCCTTAAATAATATAAATTGTTTCATATTCGCCCCATGACGTTGTTTCACCACAGGAAGATTCACCTGTGTCAGTGAATTCCTTTACGTCAGTGAAGTCCTTGATATCTTGTTTTCGCAAGTTCCGTAAGAGTATCCTTGTCTTTTGCTGGAAGGAGCTGAAAGTAGCGTTGATATCTTTAATGTCCTTGCCGTCTTGCGTGAGGTAGAACTTAGAGCTCCTTTGCGCTACTTCACTTCATTTAAGGCTTCTCCGGAAAAGATGTGGAGACTTCTTTATGGAGTTCATAACCATTGCATCAATGGCTGGCTGCAACTAATGAGAATTCGGAAGAAACTTTAGTCACAAAAATTGGAAGAGAACTTAATGCATCTTATTCATTATAGAAAATAACTCGTCATTGGGAAAAATGATAAATGTTTTCAAAAATCATTTTTAAAGGGCTGTAAACCTTCGAAAAACATTTCTTCATTTTATCTGACAGAGGAGTATTTATTATCAAAGTAAATGGACTTGGTTTTATTAAATATTTAGCTATTGTCAAAAAATAAATTGTAATGATATTAATGCCCATTTTTCACTCAATATTAATATTTCAATGTAACAAATTTTCTTATGTACACAACTGATATATAGCCACATTAGCATACAAAAAAAAAATGGGTGGACATTTATTTATAATCATAAGCCTACTGTTATAAGAGAATTAATTCAGTGCAATAGGTCTTTTTAGCTCCCCTGATGATTATTTTAGAAATTTTATGTTATGTTCAGACAGTGATAATAAACATTTCTTGGTTCAATTTATCCATTTTTATTTATCTTTCCTCATACATTCACTTAAAATTACCAACCCTATTGGATGTATAAATAGATTCATTTCAAAATAGACCAAAGAATCTCTGACTTATATTATATGGAATACATCCTCTACTATACTGAGAAGTATCTAGATTCGGAACCAACACAATTGACGAAGCATTTATTTACGAGATTGAATGGTAAAAAAATTTACTTGAATGATGCCACGATAGACTATGGGTATAACGATGAGGTAAAGAAACCAAACTTACGTGTTAAGCTTGTAATGGTTAATATCTCCCAGTCAGTACCTGTGTTTATTTCCACAAGGGATATCAAACCAGGTATTTATAGATCTATGATATATTATGTACCTAGAAATTCATACTCCTATAGGAATAGAAATTTCCTTTCTATTATAAGTCACAATAAGTTGTAAAATAATTTTGTGCCAAAGTGTTGGAAACATTGAAAAAAAATTTCACTGTGTTAAAGTGTTTGGAAAACTAAGCTATTTTAAAGACATCTACCTAGTTAATTATTGGTTTCTTCGCATCCCCTTTTGAATTTTATATACGGTGCATCACTTTTTGAATTTTATTTACGGTGCATCACTTTTTGAATTTTATTTTCAGTACATCACTTTTTGAATTTTATTTACGGTGCATCACTTTTTGAATTTTATTTACGGTGCATCACTTCTTGAATTTTATTTTAAGTTTGTTAAGGAACTAATGCACACTGGAAAGGATTGGGCTTACTATGATACTAAATTTCGGAAAGACAGAGACTTTAGTAGATGCAAATGGTCAACAATCCGTGTGGACTTGCATATGAACAGTGCTAACAACATAGATTTAAAAATTGCAGTAAGGATTCCTCAACGTCCTAATAGAGTACTTCCGGGTTTTTGCTACAATTACCACAACAGAGAAACTAGGTGCGAATCAAATAATTGCCGATTTAAACACAATTGCCCGAGATGTTACACTCCTGATCCTGCATACATGCAGTGTAGACGGGAATCTATGAATCCTATGCAACAGCCTCCACTTCCTTCTACATCATCTCATCAAAGATGGATAAAATCTATGTACCAAACCGCCACAAACATTCCGAAGACTGCATTTCTTGACAAACGAGCTTACAATATTTCAACATTCATAGTTATGGCTAAAGCACGTTTAACACCACTTGACAGAGCTTCTTTGAAAACAACTCCATGGATTGAATTAAATGCGGCAAAACTTGCCGTGTCCCTGGCTCAGAAAATTAAAACTGAACTTGTCAGTCATCAAGCTATGGATGAAACTTTCTACTGGACTGACAGCATGGCGGTATTGCAGTACATTTTCTCTTAAACTGGTCACTTCAAGACTTTCGTTGCGAATCGTGTCGTTTATATCAAATTTCTTACTGATTTAGGTGAGTGGAGAGCCATCCCAAGCAAAAAAAAAAAATCCTGCCGATCTTCTCAGTAGAGGCACTTCTGATGTAAAAGAATTTGTCAAAAATCAAATCTGGATTGAAGGTCCAGACTTCCTGAAAGAAAAAGAAGAGAATTGGCCTCACACAAAGGACTATAATGTCAGCAATGATAATCCAGAGCTGAAAAAGAAAAATCATGCTCTCTTAACTAAAACTGAAAATGAGAGTGCAATTAGCAAGTTATAATATTCTACATCTAATTTATTCAAACTTAAATGTAGAATCGCTGCTTTTATTAGACTGAAGAAACTACTCAAGAAAGAACCCATTGATTCCGGACCAATTAACGTGGACGAAATACAAGAAGCTGCAAAAGAGATTAGGAGATTGACACAAGTTCAGCACTTCTCTGATATATTCGATGCTCTTAGAAAGGAGAAACCCATTTCAAAGATAGATAACCTCCTCAAGCTGAATCTCTTCCTAGATAATGACGGTCTGGTGAGGATAGAAGGTCGCCTGAGTAGAGCTCCAATTCCATATGATACAAAGCACCCAATATTACTACATGGAAAAGCTTTTCCAGTGCTGATGCTTGTTGCCGATTGTCATCGTGAATTGGGTCTCATGGGATGAGAGGCAATCTCTTCAGAACTAAGACAGCAGTACAATATTGTAGGATAAAGGAAATTACTTAACAAAATATTGAAGAACTGCGTTATATGCAAGAAGGTACAAGGTAAAGCTAGCAAACAAATAATGACAGATTTACCGGTAGATAGAGTTACCACTGATATACCTCCTTTTACGAATACTGCAACTGATCTTTTTGGACCCTTCTATGTTACCAATGGCAGAAAACAAGAAAAACGATTTGGTGTGATATTCACTTGCCTGTCTTTAAGAGCGGCACACTTGGAGATCACCCATAGCTTAGATACTGACAGTTTCATTAATGCTTTTCGCCGTTTCATCGCAAGGAGAGGAACACCCTCATTGATGAGATCCGACAACGGAACAAATCTAACTTCGTATGAGAAGGAACTGAAAACTGCGGTTATGGAGTGGAATTACTGCAAGATAAATAATTTCTGCTCGCAGAAATGCATTAAGTGGATATTCCAACCTCCACAAGCATCTCATTTCGGAGGAGTATTTGAAAGAGAAATAAGAACCATCCGAAAGCTCCTCAACTCAATGCTTTGTGAATTTGACAACTTGAGAAAATTTAACGATGAGCTTCTCAGTACAATTTTCTGCGAAATTGAAAACATATTGAACTCACGACCTTTAACAGCTATTGTGTCCGATAATGAAGATATAGAGCCCCTTACGCCAAACCATGTTCTACGTTTGGCTCCCACCGAATTCATGCCTCCAGGACTTTTCAGTCATTAAGACATTTAATTGAAAAGAAGATGGCGCCAGGTACAACATTTAGCCGATGTTTTCTGGCAACGATTTCGTAAAGAGTATTTACCACTTCTGCAACAAAGATCGAAATGGACTACGAAAGAACGATCTCACAAAATTGGAGACATTGTACTAGTTATGGAACAGTCATCACCAAGAAATGACTGAACTATGGGAGTAATCACAGAAGTAAAAACTAGTGACGATGGTCATATTCGTATTTGTAATTTTAAAGTTGCCAAGAATAAATATATTTTTGGTAACTTGGAAACGACTATTTTGGTGAGACCAATGAGTAAATTAATCCTACTATGTCCGATTGAGACTAATGAGATTGATCTGAACACTATTTAATTCTATTAAAATTTCTTAATTTAATCTTAGTAATTAATTACTATGAATAAAGATAAATTCTATATTAAATAACCATACTTTCGTTGCTAATAATAAATATCTTGTTTTGTATTTTGGTTTAAGTTCCAATTATTTTAGAATTTAATTTAATATTGTTTAACCATAAATCTTGTATTGATATATCTTTTGATGTGGAGCAATAATTTTTTTAGACTTTAAAAATGCAGTTACTTGATGTTGTATGTTTAAAATGTGTCTTTGAATTTTTTGGCTATGTTCTGTTATATTATTATTGTATTGTCCTAAACTTGCATTCCGCGACAATAACCTCAAGCTAAACAAGCTCCATTAGATCTGATGATTAAAATACGGATATTTTAATGTGGGCGGGTGTAGTAGCTAATAGCATTTTTTCTATATAATTACTTTAATTGTTGATATTTTGTACGTAAAACCTTAGTGCTAGAATGACAATAGTTCCAGTACCGGTAAAACTCTAAAACTAAACAGTCATGGGATTATTGTTGTGCCCATTTGAAAGATTTGATTTGAATGAGTGTAGATTGCTGAAAAATTAGGTAAGAACATTAAGTTGTATTGTTTAAATAATTAATTTGTTTCTATTTATAATAACTTTCTATAGCTAGGATAGTCCTATTTATATTTGCTCGTCATCTTTGTTTACAATACGTATTTACTCAAATTTGTTCATATGAGACGTACATTTGAATTTAATTCGATTATTCTTATTAAATTTATCTTAGTTATAATGCATCCTTTCATGATTTAAAAATAATATTTCTTACCCTGCACTTCGCAATTGATAAATTATCAGTAAATCTTACTTAAACAATTTAAATTAGTCTACCTTAATTATGTCTCGTTCAATTTTCTATAATTATTGTAATGCTTAAAATTTATAAATTAGTCTCCCAGTCAAACTTTAAATTTGTAACTAACAGTATGTTTGTTGATTTAATTTATTTGTCGGTAGGTACCGTGTTGTCTCCATGTCCCATGTTTAAGAAGAATTAAAGAAATAAAACCTAACTCTACCAAGTCTTTCACCTCTACTGATAAATAAAAAGGAATTTAACACGCGTACATAAAATGAAATCTGCCTATCATTGAAAATTTAAAATTCCGGAAATTATTTATTTTTTACTTTATTAGAAATGCAAAAATTAAAACCATGTTTAAATTAAAACCATCAGTGTTTAAAAATTTAAGTGGATGAATTCAATAATAATTCTATGAATACTTTATTTGCTATTATAAATTCATTTATTTATAGCTCATTTCCGAAGATAAACAGATATCCTATAAATGTTAAATGTCAATGAAGATTGTTCTGGAACATTCTGGAAATAATGTAAGCAACGCCATCTATTAGATGTTCGCTCAAACTTATGTTAACTTATGAAAACTCTATCTTCTCTTAAAAATACAGTGAATTGAGACTAACCATTTCATATCTGTAACTAATCAATGTCTATTTATCATATTATGATAAAATACTTGATATGAAAATTGAAGGCGCCCCTCTCCCCCTTAATATAGGTAAGTAAAAAGTTAATTCATGAATGTTTCGTGTAATAAATATTAAAAATTGCAATTATAGATAAAAAAATATAGATAGAGTTCAGGTGTGTTTATATTGTTCTCTCATTTTACTTATCTATAAGAAATAAGGTCTTAAACATTGTAGTGAGCGACCTCTGGTGGCGAAATTGTGTGAATGAAGTGTGGTGTCAACTAGTCATTATGCTCGTCATTGCCAGTTTGAAATTAGTCTGAATAGTGTGTTTTGGAACAATCTTTTATGGAACTAATTTAGTGAACACTTTTTTAATTTGTGTAATTATGTGTGTAGTTTATTCGATAGTTTATTTTATTGTTTATTTGTTCTAATAAATTTGATAGTTTATTTAATAGTTTACTGTTTCTTATAAATTTGATATAATTTTTAATTTGCTCTATTAAATTTGATAGTTTATTTTCTTATAAATTTGATAGCTCATTCAATTGTTTATTTGTTCTATTAAATCTGATAGTTTATTTGTTCTTTTAAATTTGATAGTTTAATAAATAAGTTGATAAGGATGCCTTTTGTCCAGTATTTTAATCCCTCTTTGTGGCTAGCAATTTGTACCGAATATTTTCTAAGCGCTAACTACCGTCGTCTCTGATCTACTTCTGGTACTCTTTCTGTAACTCTTGTTCAGAAGAGGATACTCAAGTGTTGAAATCAGAAGTACAAAGAACCCTGTTCAAAGAGATTATTGGACAGAGTTATACTTTTGTGTCTCTATGTACAGTTCAATTAATGTTTAACTGAAATTTATTGTCTTGTAGATTATTAAATAGGGATATATTTTTTTGTGCATTTAAAGTTAATTTAGGTAGGAATTATTATATTTTGAATGGCCATTCGTATATGTTTATTGTTTAGTATTTAGAAATAAAACTTAGTTCATATAATTATTTAACTTTTTCCTTCTTGCATCTTATTGTCTTATTACGTACCAGTACCTCGTGGGAGAAAAGTAATGAATTCTCAGGCATAGCAATTATATTGTTGTATCCCACTACAATATAACATTACCTAGAAGCCTATACCGGCTGTTCAGAGTGCAGTTAGGGTGGCAATTTACATTAGACTAATGAACCTAATATTACGTAACTCACTCTGAACTTAGGAAGATTGATACAAGATGATAAACATGTAAATAACAATATATGGTGATTTACCTGAAGGTATATTATATAGTTTACAATAATTAAGTTTAAATGTCTAAATCTGTCCAACTTTTCCTAGTCACAGTTTTACAGCTTTTATTGGTTCTTAGACCAAAATATACATAAAAGTTTTATCCATGGATATACTACTATTATTGATATAATTATAGGCAAAAAATGGAACCATTATGATTAAAACTGAACCAGTTATTAAACAAAAAGCATACTATTTACGTAGAAATCAATGCAATTTAAAATTTACTGGTCAATAGAACAGTTTATTTATAATCAGAGATTTTTCTTCCGGTGGTCCAAGTACTAATTCGTTAATCTTTCCATTGAGACAATAAGTTTATGATATCTGCACTTATACCACATATAACAGAAAGTAAGGGATGAACATTATGCATGTGATGTTATTGGATATATTAGATTTTATTTTGGATGAAATAAACAAAGAAATGAATAATAATAATGTATAAAAAGTTACCACATGAGAATTAAATTTTGATTATATTTTTTTACAACTGAAACTTCCTAATATAAAATAGGTTACCGTGGGTTTCCATAATTTTTCAATTAGTACTAAATTTCATAATGGATAAAAGGGTGGGATAAATAAATACAATTTTGGTATTTTGTTATTGAAGTTTCTATTCAGGAATTAAAGACAGAAGATTTTGTATCTAGTGGCTGTCAGATATTTGTTAAGAGAGCACTGAAAAAATACCAAGGAACCATTGGCCTCTTCCGGTAATGTTTCAATTAATTGTGGGGAAATATAGCATTATTCACAATATACGAATATATATAATAATAATGTATACAATAAATTTGAGGAAATAAAAATAAAGTTTTATATAAAACGAGTTTTTAAGATATAATTGTCGGACAAAATAAATCATTGATATATATTTTCTGATTAAGTAAAAACTGTCAAATCGTGATAACGTTTATAATTTCAGTGAATATCACAATTAAGGTTAAAGATAGGATCCTTATCTTACGTTCAATTTTAACTTAACTATTTTTGTTAAATAAATTTTACCTATTGATATAACAATAATTGATGAATTAAATAACGAAGTAGAAATACAAATATTATTATAAGAAAAAGACACCTCTTGGTAATTTAGCTTGAACTTTTACTATGAATAAAAATATATAATTACGATAAAAAAGAATAGGTTATGACAGGATACGGTAACTTAAACGGTATTTTTATAACCAGAGGACGCAAAAAATGACGTCACACTTTTTGTTCGTGACCCAGCGGCTCATATTTTCTCGTATTTTCATGCTAAGTGGGATTAGGGGAGGGTGCGGGTAAAATCAAGCATTTGTTAATATGTGTTTTAATGGAACACTCTATTCATCTGAATAATACATATTTAAGAAAATAAAATTTAATATATTTCGAAAAAGCGCCATCTAGTGATATATAGCTCAAGCTTTGCATGAGTCTTTGACGCCATCTTGTTGTTTTCCCATAAACGTTGTGCAAAAAACTTTTGTAGATATACGAGTAATATAGTCAATTATAGTTCTATGAATATTATATTTGCTCTTATTTATTCATTTATTTATAGCTCATTTCCGAAGATAAACAGATATCCTATAAATGTTAAATGTCAATGAAAATTGTTCTGGAACATTCTGGAAATAATGTAAGCAACGTCATCTATTAGATGTTTTCCTAAACTTATGTTAAGTAATGAAAACTCTATCTTCTCTTAAAAATACAGTGAATTGAGACTAACAATTTCATTTCTGTAACTAATCAATGTCTATTTATCATAATATGATAAAATACTTGGTATGAAAATTGAAGGCGCCCCCTCCCCCCTCACTATAGGTAAGTAAAAAGTTAATTCATAAGTGTTTCGTGTTATAAATATTAAAAATAGCGATTATAGATAAAAAAAAATACACTTGTTGAGTTAACACAAATCAAATTAGACAGTTAGATACACTAGTTGGTTAATCATGAGTTAGGTACAAGATACACTAGTTAAGTAGGTAAAAGTTAGTGCACTAAGAATTTGTAACAGTTCCAACTTTCTGTGTTATTTTTCTTTTTCTTTTTTAATAAAAATAAAAATGATTGTTAAATAGATATACTCAATCAAAAAATAAACCAAATAATAAAATAGTATTTTTCTTTCGGTTTTTTGAATTTTGTGTTCCTTTCTTAGTTGACTCTATTTCTAATATGAATTTGTAAGATGCAATCATTCATTCTATTTCATCATTTAAATGTAGTACGTTGTATCCGCTAGTTTGTTGTACTGCACACGAAATGATTATTTAATGACCTGGCCAGCTGATTCGTGGGGTGGTACGCCCCCCTATGTACATATATTTGTTGTTAAAACAGATATAACATGCAAAAATGTCGGACTAATGTGGCGTCGGACTAAGTAGGAGTCGGACTAATAAGGCGTCAAAAAAATGATGCGTCGGACCAATGAATAGTAACCTAAAGTCGACTAGTACTTATATTATCAACTTCCAATTTCCTGACCGTATTATTTCGTAAATAGTAATTGCAAATACTCTTTAATCTGTTGATTCCTAAGTCAATCTATACTATAATATAAATAATTCCTATCAGTACAAAAAATCTTCAATTCAAATATTTAAACCAATAGGAAGGTATGTTTCGTCTATTAGTTATTAAAAAATAACTAAATAACTAATTAATTAAATAATAACTAAATAATTATAATATTCAAATATTGGTAGACAGCTAACTGAAATAAATATTTTGTGTTAAGTTGACTAATTTACGAATTATCGGACGTATTTTGTGATGTGAGTCTGACTCTAATGATACTATTGATATAAATACCATCCTATTATTGGTTTGTTGATTTAAAACTATATAGGTAGATAATGCCATTAAATTCTTTAATTTCTAAAATAAATAAAGCTATCAGTGCAAATTTTTAATAAATTGATATAGGTAGTGGGTTAAGCTACGAATCATCGGGCAGTTTCACATTTTCGGTCATATAAGAGAAAATTCATTTAATATATTTAGTTGGTATCCGGATAATTATCACTATTACCTATTAAAATAAAGAGTATATTATATATTTTATGGTAATGTATATTTTTTCTCCTCTGACCGAAAATGTGGAATTGTCCAATAATTCATAACTTACCCCAGATAACCATGCATTGGTACACATAGTTGATAATGACGTATGGTAAATACATTTATCCGAATAAGTTTTATAAACTACCTATTGTAAGTATTTTTTATGAAAGATTCATTCATGTAGGTAGTACCTATTGAAATTTGAATGTATTTTGAAGCTTATGAAATTGACGTGAAAAAGTGGCACTAATGTGTCACTTACATACATACAAGTTAAATGTATTGTTAAAATGAGAGTAGTGGAGTAATAGATTGATGAATATATTAAGGTACGTAATACATGTAATAATGAGGATACAAGTATTACTGAAGAATTATAATTTAATTTTCCAGTGTAAAGCTTAGTGTGATCTATGTTTAAAGATTAATAATTATTATTGCATTGTCAAAAAAATGTTAGTTTTTCTTGCAAAAATTGAATACCATTTGACAAACTGTTACCTAGGTAATACTAATACTAACCTCAATAATTATATTATACACGCAGAATTGAATAAAATACAATTTCTTACATACCTAACTAACTAGGGTACGGTCACTATTTTAACTTTCACCCCCCAAGAAAAAAAACTCTTAAAATACTTGTATCCCCTAATTATTCGACCTAGAGATATGGGATTCGTTTCATTTTGCTTAGAATTTTTCACTCTACTATTTTATAGGCCGTTTCATCAAATTCTGATTCTCTAAAATGATGATAATAAAATTTGAAGAAAAACAAAACATTTTTTTAAATGCGGTTACATTTTCCAATAGACTTTTTGCATGTTGTGGAACCCAATCTATGTTCTTTAATTTGCTGAATTTCAAATTCAAATTTCCTTTTTGGTATTATTTGTATTTGTAGTTAAGATACTAATTTTTCTGTTAATTAATATTTATTTCAGCAATCTATTTAATCAAATGAAATTTAAGTAAATTTGAGATAAATTAATTTAAAAATACCCCCTTCCTAGTGCACGTCCCTATAACATTTAGGGACGTGAACCAAGAAAGGGGTATTTAGATGTATTCATTTAAATGATTTTTATGTAAATAAACTTTACGTAAAATGTGGGCCATGAAATATATTGATAAGCCAATGAAAATGGTGGATTTTGGAGATTATTATGGTGGGCGATGATAGATTATTTTGGTTGGCCATGATGGATTATTATGGTTGGCAATGAAACATTTCAGGATGGGCAATGAATGGAAGATTATGGTAGGCAATGGAAGATTATGGTGGGCAATGGAAGATTATGGTTGGCAATGAAATATTATGGATGGCAATGAAAGATTATGGATGGCAATAAAAGATCATGGTGGGCAATGAAAGATTATGGTAGGCAATGAAATATTATGGTGGGTAATTAAATATTACGGAAGGCAATGAAATATCACGGTGGACAATGAAATATTATGGTAGGCATTGAAAGATTTATTATGGTGGGTAATTAAATATTACGGAAGGCAATGAAATATCACGGTGGACAATGAAATATTATGGTAGGCATTGAAAGATTATGGTGGGCAATGGAGGATTATGATGGGCAATGAAAGATTATGGTGGGTAATGAAGGAATATGGTTGGCAATGAAGGATTTGTTATTTACGGATTATGTTTGATTATGGTGGGCAATGAAATATTATGGTAGGCACTGAAAAAATATGGTGGGTAATGAAAGATTATGGGTGGGCAATGAAAGATTATGGTGGGTAATGGAGGATTATAGTGACCAATGAAGGATTATGGTGGGCAATGAAAGAAAATGTTGGGCAATGAAAGATTGTGGTGGGCAATGAAATATTATATGATAGGCAGTGAAAGAATGTGGTGGGCAATGAAAGATTATGGTGGGCAATGAAAGATTATGGTGGTAATGAAGGATTATAGTGACCAAAGAAGGATTATGGTAGGAAATGATAGAATATGGTTGGTAAAAAAAGATTATGGTGGGTAATGAAGATCATGGTAGTCAATGAAAGATTATGGTGGACAATGAAAGATTATGGTAGGCAATGAAATATTATGGTAGGCACTGAAAGATTATGGTATGCACTGAAAGATTATGTTGGGTAATGAAGGATTATGATTCACTATTGCTTATATTACCTGGCAAGGTGGTTCGGTGGTGGCAGGCCCCCCAATATAAATATATTTATTTCAAATTAGTAAATAAACTACAAAAGGCATCGTTAAACGACTCCTGGTCTGTCCTTGACTACAATTAGCATTACCCCAGTGTTCCTATCATTCACTACCTTCTTTCAATATATATTGTTAACCCGTTCTCCTCCCTTATGTTGTTTTTTGAGAGTATTTTTATTATTAATGAATAATAAATACCCAATATTATTCGATACATAAATAACACTTATAATATTGCAGTATTTTTATTTATTATTGGGTAAATAATATGCTAACATTACTATACACTTTAAAACACTTTTTCTTTGCAATACAATAGTAAAATTTTGAAACCTAGTTTTTTTCAGATACCTAGGTTTACAATAATCAGTATTTCAATGCATCATAAGATGACTAGTGTCATTGTCCCTATGCACTAACCATATTTTAATTACTTAAACTGATTAATTTTATTGTTATTATTTTATTTCTAAATTATCAGTACATGCAACACGTTATTATTATCTGAACAGATCAATGATTAGGTAGATTAAAAATATATATACTTACTGAAAAATAATCAGAAAATTATTGGTTGCTAAATCAGTAGCTATCTATAAATAGTTGAATACATCCAGAACCTAGTTTTAGTAAATATCTCAAATTAGTATTATTGCTGCATTAACAGTAAATAGGTAAACGAGTGAATATTACGATGATATTTTATTAAAATAATGATAGTTTGATAAATATAAATGAGAAATAATAGTGTGTGTATTTTGTTATTCATGAATGAGTAACAAAAGGTAGTAATTGTTTTGTGTTCGTGCTTTTAAATTACTTTATGATAAGTAATCAGGTGTTAGGTACCAGCTTGTAATGTTGATTAAATTATTGCTAATGCGCATTACGTAACTAATGACAAGAAGATTTTTTTAATATATGTACGATTCAAGAATAGTTGGGTATCTATTTACATGCATAACTTCACTTCCTAATCGATGAATAGATTTTTTGGTGAGTAGTGAGTTGTATGGTGAGTAGTGAGTTGCATGGTGAGTGGTGAGTTGCATGATGAATAGCGAGTTGCATGGTGAGTAGTGAGTTGTATGGTGAGTGGTGAATTGTATGGTGAGTAGTGAATTGTAGAGTGAGTAGTGAGTTGTATGGTGAGTAATTAGTTGTATGGTGAGTGATGAGTTGTATGGTGAGTAGTGAGTTGTATAGTGAGTGGTGAGTTGCATGGTGAATAGTGAGTTGTATGGTGAGTAGAGTGTTGCATGGGGAGTGGTGAGTTGTATAGTGAGTGGTGAGTTGCATGGTGAGTAGTGAGTTGTAGGGTTAGTGGTGAGTTGCATGGTGAGTAGTCAGTTGTATAGTGAGTGGTGAGGTGTATGGTGAATGATGAGTTGTATGGTGAGTAGTGAGTTGTATGGTGAGTAGTTAGTTGTATGGTGAGTGTTGAGTTGCATGGTCAGTGGTGAGTTGTATGGTGAGTACTGAGTTGTATGGTGAGTAGTGAGTTGTATGATGAGTAGTGAGTTGTATGATGAGTAGCGAGTTGTATGATGAGTAGTGAGTTGTATGTTGAGTAGTGAGGTGTATGGTGAGTTATATGGTGAGTAATGAGTTGTATGGTGAGTTATGAGTTGTATGGTGAGTAGTGAGTTGTATGATGAGTAGTGAGTTGTATGGTGAGTGGTGAGTTGTATGGTGAGTGGTGAGTTGTATGGTGAGTGGTGAGTTGCATAGTGATCGAGTGATGAGTTGTATGGTGAGTAGTGAGTTGCATAGTGAATGATGGGTAGTGAGTTGTATGGTGAGTAGTGAGTAGTGAGTTGTATGGTGAGTGGTGAGTTGCATAGTGAGTGGTGAGTTGCATAGTGAGTGGTGAGTTGTATGGTGAGTGGTGAGTTGTATGGTGAGTAGTGAGTTGTATGGTGAATGATGAGTGGTGAGTTGTATGGTGAGTTGTATGGTGAGTAGTGAGTTGTACGGTGAGTGTTGAGTAGTGAGTTGTATGGTGAATGATAAGTGGTGAGTTGTATGGTGAGTAGTGAGTTGTACGGTGAGTGTTGAGTAGTGAGTTGTATGGTGAATGATGAGTAGTGAGTTGTATGGTGAGTGGTGAGTTGCATGATGAGTGGTGAGTTGTATGGTGAGTAGTGAGTTGTACGGTGAGTGTTGAGTAGTGAGTTGTATGGTGAATGATGAGTGGTGAGTTGTATGGTGAGTAGTGAGTTGTATGGTGAGTGTTGAGTAGTGAGTTGTATGGTGAATGATGAGTAGTGAGTTGTATGGTGAGTGTTGAGTTGCATTCATTTTTATTCTTAGTATATTTAGTAATAATTATATATATTAACATATTTAGTATATTTAGTAGTATGTTATCTCTAATATAAATTTTAGTAAAAGCTAAGTATAAAAAGAAAACTAGTAAGAGTTCATATTTAAGGTTAATAATGAGATATATTCTTTTTAAACATAACATTTTGCGACAAAACTTGTAATAATTTGGCTTGAACCAGTAGTAATTGAAATAAATTGACTCCTATTTGTTAAAACTTATATCCACAATTTAAAAAATATTTAAAAAATGTTCAAATATTCTCCTGTGAGATTAATATTGGAGAAGCTGACAAGGTGTCTTAGTTATTAATTTAAATAATAGATATTTATGAAACATGTTATCACTAAATATTTAAAAAAATATAATAATAATTGAAAGAAAAATAATAATTCTCCGTACATAAATTTTTCATTATAAACTATATTTTTTTGACAATAACTTTCATTTATAATCTCAATAAAAAGTTAATTTTTTTATAGTTACATCTATCACAGTCCACCATTGAAATAGTTTTCGATGAATGAGCAATATTTTTAGAAAATGAATTTCAACCAATCAGAGGCCGCGTAACATAACTTGCGTAGAGCACTCTTCACACGCTGTAACACATACAGTGAATAATGATCTACGCATAACACTGGCGCGCGTAGATCACTCTTCACTTCACTCACTTGCACCGCCTGTGATCTACGCGCGTAGATCACTTTACGTGTCACGATTTGCCGTTTTTATAGTAATCTACACGCGTAGAGCACTTTACATTTGGTGTTATTCTGCAAAATTATTGAAGGATCTACGCTGGTAGAGCACTATACAACTCTCGCGTAGATCACTAATCAAAGTTACTCTTCAATTATAGGATAATGCCCAATTATAGGATAATACCCAATTATAGGATAATACACAATTATAGGATAATACACAATTATAGGATAATACCCAATTATAGGATAATACCCAATTATGGGATAATACCCAATTATAGGATAATACACAATTATAGGATAATACCCAATTATAGGATAATACCCAATTATAGGATAATACCCAATTATAGGATAATACCCAATTATAGGACGAGACCCAATAATTATTTAAGTACGTAAGGATTATATCCAAATATAGGATACCACCCATAGGCAATTGTGTAGGTATTATCCTATAATAGAGTATTTTATATCTAAATGTAAATCAGGAAGGCAAAGATTTAATATATCGGATATATTGAGTATAAACTGTGTTTCCGTATTGTTTGAGGTTCAAATGATATGTATTTTACGTTTATGATTCAAATTTAGGCGAAATTAGCCATTATATGTATTAATTTTTTGTACAATAAAAAGTAGCTATATTTATTTCCCACAACATTTACTTAATATTTGTTTAATTACCTCAATTTTATATAAAATTTAGTGCACACAGCACATCCATATAAGAATAATATTTGTCATAGTTATCCCTTAATGACAAAAATTCTCTATGATTTTAATCACAGAAAACTATCACTGCACACGAGTTATGAAGAGGCTCTGAGTTATGAAGTGGCTCTGAGTTATGAAGTGGCTCTGAGTTATGAAGTGGCTCTGAGTTATGAAGTAACCAATACTTCATAACCCAGGGGTTTCACTGTAATTGAAACAATGTAGCCTTTTTTACTTTTTTTTATGTCATCCTTAAAATATGCTAATAATTTTCTTCTTCAGAAAATCATAGAAAACTAAAGAAAATATTTGAGTGGGAGACTGACATAATAAGATAGATTCTTCCATTAACAATAGTGGTAATTAGCTGGTGTAGAACTGAACATCTTGACATACAGTCGAGCTGCTAGAAAAATAACTAATAGTTTAAAATAATTAGTAATTTTCCTAAATTCTTATATTTCCATTGATTTACATTTCAAACGTAGATTTTCAAATTAAAATATAACATATTAGCTAATGAATATCACAGTGTGACTCTAGACTATATTTTAATATTTACTAAATCACTGTGTAAAATATCTTTATAAAATGATAATAACACAATATGGCGAGGAGAAAACCCTGTCCTTATTTCTATTGTCCTTTGGTTTTACATTTTAATGTCTTGCATCAAAAATTACACTACTAAGATTAACTAATTATATTTTATATAGCTACATAATATATTAAAATTTTAATGATTTAATAGAATTATTTCAATTAAATGATATAAATACAATATTGATGATTTCTGATAAATTGAAAATGATGTTAGGATAGCAAAGGATAAAAACAAATAAATAATACAAAGCAAATAAACCATGTTTTCTTAGTTTGGTTTCAATCCAGGCACCTCTTTGGGGCTGGACTGTGAGTAGGAAGTGCCTGAGATTGCTGTTGCTGGTGTTACTTTTAACTTTAAAAGCTCGATAATTGCTGTTATTATCATGCAGAATATACATGAAGTGTATTTTAACTTTTCTAACATCATAGCAACCAAATAGGTATATTATAATAGTATCTTTTCAATCTATTTCAATGCAATACAAAGCTCAGGGGGTGCCTGAGAACAGCAAGGGGTGTGCGAGAAAAATACTTTGAGAAACAAACCACCATGAGTGAAACCTATTGACTTTATTACGGTCTAGGAACTTTACCTGGTGGAGTAATGCCAGTGTGTTATTTTAGCAGGTGGAATAATGCCAGTGTGTTATTTTAGCAGGTGGAGTAATGCCAGTGTGTTATTTTAGCAGGTGGAGTTATGCCAGTGTGTTATTTTAGCAGGTGGAGTAATGCCAGTGTGTTATTTTAGCAGGTGGAGTTATGCCAGTGTGTTATTTTAGCAGGTGGAGTAATGCCAGTGTGTTATTTTAGCAGGTGGAATAATGCCAGTGTGTTATTTTAGCAGGTGGAGTTATGCCAGTGTGTTATTTTAGCAGGTGGAGTAATGCCAGTGTGTTATTTTAGCAGGTGGAGTAATGCCAGTGTGTTATTTTAGCAGGTGGAATAATGCCAGTGTGTTATTTTAGCAGGTGGAGTTATGCCAGTGTGTTATTTTAGCAGGTGGAGTAATGCCAGTGTGTTATTTTAGCAGGTGGAGTAATGCCAGTGTGTTATTTTAGCAGGTGGAATAATGCCAGTGTGTTATTTTAGCAATTGGAATAATGCCAGTGTGTTATTTTAGCAGGTGGAATAATACCAGTGTGTTATTTTAGCAGGTGGAGTAATGCCAGTGTGTTATTTTAGCAGGTGGAATAATGCCAGTGTGTTATTTTAGCAGGTGGAGTAATGCCAGTGTGTAATTTTAGCAGGTGGAATAATGCCAGTGTGTTATTTTAGCAGGTGGAATAATGCCAGTGTGTTATTTTAGCAGGTGGAGTAATGCCAGTGTGTTATTTTAGCAGGTGGAATAATGCCAGTGTGTTATTTTAGCAGGTGGAGTAATGCCAGTGTGTAATTTTAGCAGGTGGAATAATGCCAATGTGTTATTTTAGCAGGTGGAATAATGCCAGTGTGTTATTTTAGCAGGTGGAGTAATGCCAGTGTGTTATTTTAGCAGGTGGAATAATGCCAGTGTGTTATTTTAGCAGGTGGAATAATGCCAGTGTGTTATTTTAGCAGGTGGAGTAATGCCAGTGTGTTATTTAAGCAGGTGGAGTAATGCCAGTGTGTTATTTTAGCAGGTGGAATAATGCCACTGTGTTATTTTAGCAGGTGGAGTAATGCCAGTGTGTTATTTTAGCAGGTGGAGTAATGCCAGTGTGTTATTTTAGCAGGTGGAATAATGCCAGTGTGTTATTTTAGCAGGTGGAATAATGCCAGTGTGTTATTTTAGCAGGTGGAGTAATGCCAGTGTGTTATTTTAGCAGGTGGAATAATGCCAGTGTGTTATTTTAGCAGGTGGAGTAATGCCAGTGTGTTATTTTAGCAGGTGCACAGAGAAAAAAAACTATTTGGATCAAATAACAATTTCTATTTGATAATTAGCTTATTAGCAATTTCTAATTGATTTAATGAACACGGACTTATTTGGGAACCCAAGCTTAAGTTATTTGGCATAAATAGAAAAAATAATTATCATAAATAGAAAATGTTAATTGGAATGAATAAACTAGTTAATTGAATTTAATAAACTAGTTAATTGAATTTAATAACAAGTTAATTGTTTCAAACAAAGTTTGTTATTTATGATAATTATCACTGTTGATTAGACCAAATAGAAAATGTTAGTTAAAATGAATAAAGAAATTGATTGAAGCTAATAACAAGTTAATTGTTTCAATCAACGTTTGTTATTTATGATAATTATCAATGTTGATTAGACCAAATAGAAAATGTTATTTAAAATGAATAAAGAAATTGATTGAAGCTAATAACAAGTTAATTGTTTGAGCTAAGATTTGTTAGTTGGAATGATCATCAATGTTGATTAGATTAAATAGAATAGTTATTTGATCCAAATAGCATAACTCATCATGTACACTATCTTCACTATTTAATTTAACTAGCACACATAATTAAAATTAATAATAAATCTAGTCAGATTAAATAGGTCAAATATTTTTTTTCAAAAATAGGACATTCTGTTTAAAGTAAATGATACACAACTTTAAATTGAATGAAAATTTTATTCGACATGAATAATAGTGACTACAAAAAAGACATTAGTTGGAAGGTTATAGAACAGAATACAAAAAAAAAAACAGATCGAACAAACAAATGTATCTTTCAACTCATTTTAAGTTTACATCAGCAACATACCAAGTACTGTTCCTGACAATAGAAATTAGAGGAGAACTTACACTTCCTATATCAACACTTTTACAAATATTAGTTCTACTAATAACGTATCCTGAATAATGAGAATGAAACCCATTAGTATTTAAGAGATCTAATTTAAGAATAATGTCACGAGCATTTATGTTGCTATAAAAAATATTCTTAATTATACCAAATTCAGGTCGTAGATCTTCACAAAGACCAATGCAAACAAGATCACCGCGTTGATATTTAATACCAGTACTGATTAGTATCCAAGAATAAGAGTTCGTATCTACCAATGGACCAAGTTCTTGAATTTGATCGTTAGAATCGTTGATACGTAATGAATGGAGATCATGAGCTAGCACGTAACAATACCTGATCATAACAGTTTTACATAAGTTAACTCTTGAACTGGTCACCCTGGCAAATAACTTGAGCAACTTATTCTTGGATTCAAACCTCATTCCCCAAAAATGGGACATAGGTCCAGTTTTGAGAATACATGAAGGATAATGCAACAGATTGTGATGCTTAGGCTTAAGGGTTTTGTGAAAAATTGACATATACATTTCATTATGATCTCTAATTAGGGTTTTTATGATTGGAATATAGCTATGAGACAAACTTTTCAACAAAAGATAGTCTACTAATGTTTTCAGAGTTATATAATAATCCCACACAATACAAGTTTCATTTACTAAATCACCAATAATTAGACTAAAATATAGAATAAGGTTTGACGTTTCAGCTGCAGAATAAGACAGATCACCATTCATTATCATTTGCTTAGTGATTGTTGGAGGTTTGTTAGACAAATGTCCAAAATTGAAGAGTCTTATTCTGGAGTTGAGAGTCTGCAGGGAAAATATTTTATTGGACACATAATATTCAATAATAGCAATCATCCCAAATTTACCAATACCTTCCAAAACATCGTGCATAACATCTAAGAAACAATTGTCGGTTACATGGTAGTTTGGGATTTTATTGAGCAAACTATCAAATTTAATGCCAGTTGATGAAATGTCATTTCTTAACACATCTTCATCATAATTATGTTCATTGCGGATGAGACTAGAGTCCTCATCTAAAGCAGATTTGGAGCTATCTCTGTGAATCTTGCATAATCGACAAAAGTAATTAGCCTGGAAACTTTCAACAAAACCAAGAATTTGATTGAGTCCCAAGTTATCACCAGTGATTCCAGCAAAGCAAAAGTTAATGAACAAATTATGCAATAATATACGAGTATTTGTAAGATATGACAGTTCATGAACTAATTTTTCTATCACCACCTTTAAATATTCTCTATCTGTAGTAGGGAAAACGGCACAGATAAATATATTTTTCAACTTGCTATAATAGTGTGTTGGGAAACATCTTAATGACAGTTGAATAATTCCGACCTTATTAATTCCTTTATGGCTACCAAGTGCATTGCCCAACTCAAGTTCATCATAAAACAATATGAAAGGAAGTGAATTTTCAGGTAAATTTTTTAATTTGCTTCCATCTTTCAAATCATGAAGCTCACCTGTTTCACTTTTATTTCTCATATAATTGAGAGCTATGTGCAATAAATCTTCCCTTTTAAATATGTTCATAAGTATATCCTTAATATTAACATATTGACCATAAACAGGTCTTTGAACCAATTCATTGTGCATATTTACCTTGACATTATCGTCAGATTCATACCCCAATAAAATATCATTGTTTGCAATAAACAAATCTTCATCCAACAGTCTTTTCTTGATGAGATAATCAGAAGTTAAACCTTCAAAATGTGTTTCTTTGTCGGGACATTTAACACTTAATAAAGTACTAGTGTGTTCCAATACACGAGTAATATCAGTCCTATTAAGATTGGGCATTGAACAAAGTTTAAGAACGAATGATAGCTCAGATGATTTTACATCAACATTAGAAACAACTGGATTGAGTTCAATTTCATTAAGTTCACTAGCAGCTGTACATGATAATTCTTCCTCATTGTCAGAGATACTTTGTTTCTTAGAATTGTTATAACTCTTATTTTTAGAAAGGTCAGATACATGTTGTGATTTTATATGCCTGTATAAATTATAAACTGAACCAAATACCCGAGGACACCCATTCTGACTACATGTTAATCTTTCAAAACCCAATAAATCGTGAGTTCTTCTAACATGAATTTGAAGTTCATTAAAAGATTCAAATTTTACTGAACAAATGAAACATAGAAGCATGATTTATATAACTTCTGGTTAATCTCAAATAAAATAAAACACTTTACTCCTGTTTCACCTTCAAAATTGATTTAGTTGAAGCTAAGAGAAATTGTAAAGCATTTAGCTATCCTGATTAAGTTAATGTTCACAATTGCAAACCTGTGGTGATAATATATCAAATTTCAACAGTAATATGAATATGCACCTTTGAAGCAAAGTCCACGTATTTCTAGCTTCATAGGGATACTCTAAGTTGAAAATTTAGAAGAATATCATCCAACTGTACTTAGTAGGACATCACTTCACCATGGTGGTGAACAGCAAAGATTGAAGGTGGAGTGGAGTGTGGCGCTTATGTATGTATTCACCAAGTTCAGAAACGTCCTGAAAATTATTATTCAATTTAGAAATAAATCACATGCCATATGATTTAGAAATAGTATATAAAAGTATATATTGAAGATATTGGATATGAACTCTCTGCGTATCTATCTCTTAACACGATGGATACGAGAATTCAAAAGGTTATTCATATCAAATATAAATAGAAAATTAAAAAACTTACATATACAAATTAGTAAATCCGTCCTGACACTCTTCAAGAGAAGGCTTCCAAGTTTTACTTTTGTGACGTCGAACACCAGAGCCAAGACACTCAGGAAGAGCAGACAATATTGCAATATCTCGCAGGTCAGCTGTTCAATACAAGATACAAAAATTAGTGTTGATGCATTTATGATAGAAATAAATCAGTTCAGTTTACACATGTTACAAAAAGACATATTAGATGAGAGTACATACCAGTTTCAAATTCATCCACATCCTTTATTTTAGATCCAATATAAGAAGTAAGAACAAAGCAGATGTAGCAATTTTCAAACTTTTTTGTCCCAGTTATATTTACTTTAATTAAACTATTTTGTCCCAGTTAGATGTAATTTAAAAAAAATCTATGATCAGGATACAGTTTGATCATTGATGTAATCAATTTCAATCTGGAAAGATACAAAATTAACTCTTGTAGCAAGACTTTTTATATAAAAAAATGTAGCTACTATAAAAATTGCTACAAACTGTTACTCAAGTAACAGTAGCAGCAGGGACCTTCAATAAAAGTACTAAATTTGAGATGGTTATATTTCTATTATTTTAACTTCTGGCTACAGTTTAATCATCTACCAAAATGAATTGGTAACCAGTTCATTGCAAAGTAGCTATAGATATCAATGATATAATAATATGAACCTTGATAAGCATTTAATACAATTGTCATTATGAAGCACTTTTCAATTTATGAGATATTGCATCAGAGTAGTAGATCATTAAATTAGGTTATTTACTCCACAAAAATTCATTATAACACTCAAAGATAGTTGCTAAATTGTAGCTAATAATAACTGTCAATTTTGTTGAGAACTCTCTCGTACAATCATAAATTCACTGTTTCAAATTTAAAACAGGGTCAACAGAAATATGATCATTTACTAGAATTCCACTTCTTTCTAAAGATCTTTTTTATTTATTTACAGTAAAGCCAATGTAAACACAAGAAATAAATCATATTGTTCATATCAAAATAATTGTAAATATAGGAATGGATTCAAAATAGTTGCAAAGTGGGTTGTTGTTATTTCTCTATTTCTTGAAACTCAAATGATTGTTGCTGATATAAAAAAATCTAGGTCTTTTCATCTAGACTCTAGAGCATTAATGCTGAGTGACACTTTAGGTCACCATAAAAAGAGAATCAAGTCTAGTGTGACACACAACAAAGAATCCCGAAGCTTTAAATTAACATAAATACTGTATTTATAAATCAATAAAATTATAATGAATCTTATGGCAATGGTAAGATGGATACATGAAATAGCATCAAATTTTTAATTTTACTTGAACTCGATTTTCGTGGGTACATTCATTATGAAAAATAGCAATGTTTATATAAATTGAAATTATAAATCCTTGATAAAATAGCATGAGGATATATCTTTAGGAAGGAAATATATTATATATATTACAGTTATTGTACCCCTACTCTTATATTACTGCAAGTTGCACTAATATAGAATGGGGTCATGTAACATTACTTTCATGGGATAGGATAAAAGATATTTATGTGAAAGAATGGTAAAAAATAAATTACCATAATCATTGGGCTAGTAGTTACTAGGTCTTGGTCTTTGCACACAGTTAATTACTAGGTTTTATATAGGATGATGAACCAATTACCGGATGCTTATTTTCCTTTACTAATTATCGAATGGAATATTTCAAATTAGTATATTTGTAAACTATGATTGTTAATGACAATAAAAATATATTCGTTGATTAGAAGAAAATGGTATCTTGCAATGAATATATTTTTATAGTCATAAACAATCATAGTTTACAAATATACTAATTCGAAATATTCCATTCGGTAATTAGAAAAGAAAAATAAGCATCCAGTAATTGGTTCATTACCCTACTTAGGGTCATAACTCTTAAGATACCAGGCACCTTCCAGTCTACTAAGTGTGTCAAATCAGTCTTCAATATTTTATTTTGAGGACAGTTTGTCTCCAAAGCTAATAAGTCTAATAATTAAATGTACAAAGTAAAAGAGTATGGCTGATTAACTCTCCACTTATCTCTCCAATATCCCCAAAAGAAGCTGAATTGTTCTCCAATATGATCAAATTATCATTCATCATCTCCAAAATACCATTGTAGATTAGGAGAAAACTAGATATTTATCTTCATTAAATTTTTTCAAATAAAATGACAAGAAACAACATGCTTCATTACCTGGTACATGTAAACACAGAAGAAATTAATTGGGAAATAATCTCCAAAATCTTGTAAAGTTATATTTTCCCTCAAAAATGTCGCCCAAGATCTTTGGCGACAAAATCATCAGCCTAAGTAAAATAGCATGGCCCATAAACTCTCCATTTGTTTCTCCAGTTGTAACCAAAAGAAATTAAATTCTCTCCAAAAATGATCAAATAATCATAAATTATCAACAAAAGAAGTTAATAACAAACATTGTAGCATATATCTAAGGAGAAAATTAGATATTTCTCTTCATTTTCAATTGAAGGACTAAAAATATATAGTTGTCTAGAACTTGCCAATAAAATGACAAAATTGGACATGCTTTATTACCTGGTCATGAACCAGACATGGAAGCGCTTTGCAAACTGCGACATCCAGACTGTATTTCATGGTAAATCCCACTGACATGTCATCATTTTTTAGCTACTTATTCCTATGTTACCATTAATTGTTGGTGGATAAATTGGGAAAATGTTGGTGGATCAACCAAATTATTGGGGAATTTATGGTTGATTTTTTTCAGCTTTTTGAAAAAGTCTGTGAAATTTTGTGCAACAAATACAGACTGGTGTGGTACTACTGTTCCAGTCTGTATCTGGTACACCGAAACTCAAACAGTATAACCTAGACATGAAACACGTCAAAAATCAACTATGGACCCTGGAATGACCCAGTCTGCAGAGTGCATGATTGTGAGTTCATGTCGCCAGAGATCAATACTGACGTTTATGAAGGGAAAAGGGAAATATATCTTTGCGAAATCTTTGAGACTTGAGTCACGATTATTTTAATTCCAATATTTAGCCTACTTGCAGCTAATTAAGAATTGTTAAGGAGACATTTTGGTGACATATTTGAAAATCTTTGGAGACAGACATATTATCCCCAAAATAAGACCTTGGGAGAATCCACTTTTCAAACTGGCTATTGACTATGACTAAACTTTCTAATAATTTACTGATCCAGATCCAGGCATCATTCAGCATCATTTTCCTAATTTTGCAACCAAAAATTAATGGTAGGGTAACGCAGGTAAATTACGGCCCTCTCATGAGAGTAAAAACTTCTGAACCGAAATTAAATAAAATGTTGCAGACCAACCAAAAGAAGCTCAGTGCATCATGCATGCTATTATTAATTAATTTAAGTTTATAATGTATGTTTTGAAGCTATGGTGTTTCTATTGCTAGAGACCGCAGTTAGACTGTTAATGTGCCGCAATTTACCTGCTTGACCCTCATAGGTTACAGGTATACCTAGCTTAAGTAACAAAGTCAATAACATAAGAATAGAATTAAATAAATAGGTAGTTAGTTAGAAATCCACTAACTTCACTGGAATATTTATTTTTACAAATAAAAAAATTCAATCAAGATGTTGGGTACTATGCAAATTTACCATCAAATATATACTGGAGTCTGGACCAGGTGAGGTAGGTAATGACAAATTGGCTAATGGCATAATGCCATCACTGCAATGATCATTTGACATTTTTAAATACCTGCCTACCTTAGTCTCAGACACCAGGCAGGCTGAGGCAGCAGCCTGCAGGAACTGGTCAGTGGTTGGCATAGGCAACACTGGCCAGTCTTTAATTGTTGCACAACTACCTACCTACCATGTTTCAGAAGCTGGAAAATTGTAAGCCAATTTTTGAGCCACAATTTCACAGAAATTCAGAGCCAAGCCAATTTGGCTCATTTTTAGAAGTTTTCAAGCCAAAATTAACATGGGAACATAGGAATTAATTAAAAAATTTATGCCAATTAGACATATCTGAGTTTTGACCTTATAAAATCTAAGCCAATTAATTGGCTTTAACTGACAGTCTGACATTAGTGACATAACATACTCTGTAAGTCTGTAACATGGGCTACCTACTCAATGACTTTTTAAGAAAGGTGAAAAAATCCACCAACACACTGCACAGGTAGGGTAAATTATGAATTAAGTACCTATCGGTCGGTTTCATATCTTCGGTCGTACATATAAGAAAAAACTATATTATATACCAACAATTGTTATTTTAAATTTTTGTTTAAGTTGGTACCTAATATCTATCCATGCAGGCTGCAGGTATCATGGATACCAACTAAAATAAAAATTAAGTAACATTTGTAGCTAATACCTAGTTTTTTCTTATATGACCGAAGATATTCAAGATATGAAACTGACCGATAATTCTTTCTTTAGTGCCAGTCTGCAGAATATGGGACATTTTCAACATTTTCTGTGCTAACAATCCTTAATTTCCTCCTATATAAATATATTACATGTATTTAACTGAGAGCAGAAGCCAAAATGGAGGATTTCTTGGAGAAAACTTTACCACTTCCTCCAGTCGCAGTCTGAGTCTGATAATTTACATAGGCCTAATCAGTTTGTATTTGGTGCACTGAACTCCTCTTTTTTTTAGAAATCTGATAAATACCTAGCTGCCAACATTTTTCATCAATTTGTCTAGTCCTCCAACATTTTTCCAGTTTCTCCTCCAAAAAAGCAAAAATTAATGGTAATATAGGAATTAATAGCTAAATATCCTCCAACATTACAGGAATTTCAATTTTTTACTTGAAAAATTGAATATCTGCGGACATATCATTGGAATTTACCACCAAATACAATCTGGCGAGTGGCGGGGCCGGGCAGGCTTATTCCAAGACTGCAAGATCTAGTAAACTGTTCTCCAAGAAATCTTCTAGGTATTTTGGCTTCTGTTTTCAGTAAAATGCATGTAAATATAGGAGAAAATTAAGGATTGTTCGCACAGAAAATGTTAAAATGTATCATATTCTGCAGACTGGCACTAATTCCAATAATTTGACTGATGATCAATGATCCACCAACATTTCCCCAATTTAGCCACCAGAAAATTAAAAATTAGTAATGGTAACATAGGTAGGAATTGTAGGTAGCTAACTAGTAGGTAGCTGAAAATCATCCGACATTGATACCTATAATATTATTTTCAAAGTGGAATTTATTGACAAGTTGGAGGAATTTACACTGAAATAAATTCTGGACCTTAGTCCTCAGGTTCCTAGGTAATTCTGGTTTAGATTTTTCAAAAAATTATTAGGTAGCCTTCCTAGTTAGGTATATACTGCAAGTGCAGCCAAATCTGTATTTGATGCACCGAAATCCTCTGACTTTTCCAAAAAATCTGTAAAAGCCAGCCAACATTTTTCTCTGATTTGAGTAGGTACCTGGGATTTAAAGAACCAGGCTAGGGCTGTTAGCTCAGCTTACGAGAAATCAGGTGATGGCTAACTGGAGAGATCATAGGTAGACCTACCTAACTAGTAACTACGAGGCTTACGTATTCAACATTTGGTTGTCAAAGTTGATTATCACTTGATTAGATAGAAGTTATCAAAAGACATTTTTATAGTTTCAAATAATTCACAAAAAACTTAATTAATAAAATAATGAATCATTTTATAACTTAATAGAGATACCTACCTAGCTGCCTACAAATCACTAGGTTTCTTTCACTAAGTGAGTGATGTGTGTGATGGTGAGTTGACGCTGGTGAGCAAGAAATGGCGGGAGATAATAAATAAGTTAACAGTTAATAAAATGCTTATGGTAGGCAAATATCAAAGTCACCAATTACTATGGCTTAGTAAGAATTTTAGTTTATTTTCTTTCTTTCTTCCATGAGTTTATATATTTAGCATATTGGCTATTTATAAATATTATTAGGGATGTCTTAGGGAAATGAAATGGCATCGAATACTATAACCGTTTGTTTAGCACAATTCAATACTGTTTGTATCTCTCCGTCTATAATATTAATTAATAATATTGTGATTAGATATTGATCTTTAAAAGAGTATCGTCACTGCACTATCTATTGTAGAAGTCTGGGCAATGATAATTTCTGTTTATTTTGAAAATAGTAGGTATGACACATGATTTAATAACGATGGTATATATAAAAGTAGTTTTAACAATAATATATTTAACTTCCTTCTTAAATTATGCACTGCAAGTATTAATTCTCACGTTCACAATAAATACAGAATGTGTACCAATATATATAAGATTAGTCATGATGTTAAACATTCTATATTTGAGAATATAATCTGAGGTATAAGTATATATACAATATACATGAACCTAACAAAGAAAAGGAAAAAAATCTACGTAGTTTGCTAAGATCATTTAAGCATTTTTAGTTAAATTAAATAACAAAACTAGTAATTATAATCAGAAATTGTTACTTGAACAAATTCCTATTTATTATAACTAGAAAACCTATTTATTTTAAATAACATTTAGGTCAATTAACAGCGAGTTATTTATTTCAATTAGTTCATTATATTTGCTGCAAACAGAAATTTCTTAAATAACACAAAATTATTTGATATGACTAGCTGATTTCTCTCTGTGTGGAATAATGCCAGTGTGTTATTTTAGCAGGTGGAGTAATGCCAGTGTGTTATTTTAGCAGGTGGAGTTATGCCAGTGTGTTATTTTAGCAGGTGGAGTAATGCCAGTGTGTTATTTTAGCAGGTGGAGTAATGCCAGTGTGTTAATTTAGCAGGTGGAATAATACCAGTGTGTTATTTTAGCAGGTGGAGTAATGCCAGTGTGTTATTTTAGCAGGTGGAGTTATGCCAGTGTGTTATTTTAGCAGGTGGAGTAATGCCAGTGTGTTATTTTAGCAGGTGGAGTAATGCCAGTGTGTTAATTTAGCAGGTGGAATAATACCAGTGTGTAATTTTAGCCGTGGATTATACATTTCTAGTTTTAAATTAGTAAATTGTAATTAAAAGTTTAAAAAGTGAGATGCAATTTACAAAAATATAAATTGTTTCAATGTAACTATAACATTTTTTACTGAAACAAGTTTTATTTAACTAATGGTAATTAGCCACGAAATTGAAGATAAAATGAATTATAATTTACTTATAATAATTACAAAGCATCTTTTAATTCGACTGTTATACATATATACTGACGGTCTTGTAGAATTCACAAATTCATGTTAAAGTTATTAACAATAATTCAACATTTTGGATAATTTAAGAGACAAACTATATAATCGTTGCAATTTAACAGTTATTATAAATGGTATTCACGATAACTGCAGGTAGGAAGCTAATAGTACCTTAATATTCGTGCCTTTATTTATATACCAGAAGTACATGTTTAATGGTGGTCATGCTACAGCAATAAAATATTCTAACTTATTCGGGTAGGAAAAGATTCCGTCAACAACATTAATATATCGCACACGAATAACATAATTTAAAATAATTAGAATAGTGTTTGGAGGGGAAGAGATGGAGTCTTGAATAATGGGACAGAATTTACAAAAAATAACTTCATAGTATTGGTAGATATAACTTTACTGAAGAGAATTATTAATATAATTATGATATATCATTTAAAGACATGTCCCGATCTTATTACCATTCACACTTATAACAAACGAATGACTCTCACTTATTTCTTCTGTTACGGTACAAAGACTGTATAATAGAGTCCTTTATAGTGAACCATCCTGATTAGTAGTGTCCTGAGTAATGAAGTACCCTGTACAGTGTACAGTGAACATACTTTGTGTTGTCTACAACAAAATGATCATCAGTTTTCTACGCAGCTCAATATAGTATTATAGTTTTAGTTCAAAAGAAAGAATTTTACTCTTTAGAAATTTTAACTCTGTTTTTTGTTGGTGGTTTTGAGTTAAGCTGTTTACACTCTAACTTAAACAGATGGGATAGATTAATAATAATTATAAGGTAAATATTATACGTTACCTACCACTAAATTATTTGCATTAATAATAACTATAAGGTAAATATTATACGTTACCTACCACACATTATTTGTATTAATAATAATTATAAGGTAAATATTATACGTTACCTACCACTAAATTATTTGCATTAATAATAATTATAAGGTAAATATTATACGTTACCTACCACACATTATTTGTATTAATGATAATTATAAGGTAAATATTATACGTTACCTACCACTAAATTATTTGCATTAATAATAATTATAAGGTAAATATTATACGTTACCTACCACTAAATTATTTGCATTAATAATAATTATAAGGTAAATATTATACGTTACCTACCACTAAATTATTTGCATTAATGATAATTATAAGGTAAATATTATACGTTACCTACCTCTAAATTATTTGCATTCTATCACACCTGCAAAAGTTACTGTGAAAACAGCTCAACTATAAACAACCAACTTAATTACCAAAGTTACTCCTAAAATGTTTTCTATAGCAGAAGAAATAGATGCGATACATGTTCCACACTTATTATATTTTGATAATTGTGAGTCATAATAAGAGCGGAGTATGCCTGCATCTTTAGATCAATAAAAAAGGACACAGAAAGCTATCCATAACAACTCTAATAGAAATTATATGAACAAATTAAAATGTTAATTATTTAAACAGATGTTGTTACTAAAAATACTCGTCAATGGAACAAACCAATTAAATGTGACTGTTACTCATTCCAGTATGTGATTGTTATGCTAATTATTAATTTGCTTCTTGAGTGTACTTCTTTATAGCAGTAAAACAGGAACAAACTCTGACTCATGTGACAAACATGACAACATTACGAGAGCATTTCTAGAACCTTCTACTTGTTTTCTGTTATTGATATGAAATGGTAATATTATATGTATCTTCACGATAGCTTCTCACTTATTATAAACAACTCCAAATATACTTCCATGTGTCATGATGTGTGTCATATATAAGCAAGAAAAAGAACATAATCTGACTATTGCATGCCATCGATTTTGACAAAATGATAAAATTGTACATACTAATGTGTACTAAGGTTCACTAGGTACTAACGCGGAAGTAGTCGTAAGTACAGATGTAGAGAATATCTTGCATGTGACTGAGAGAGACTTCTGATGCAGTGAATAGCTCCCCTGTTTGGCTGAGGAAAATGACCCTGAATACGATACACACTCTGCAGTTTTTTCATTCAAATGGTAAGGCCCTTGAGATGAAGATGTACTAACGCTTACTAAAACCCCGTCCAAACGCTCTGACAAATCACAATTTAAACCTCAAACACTGTATCCCTGAAAAAAATTATCCACGAAATGGAGGGCAAATTTGTTCACAGACGCAAAAATCAAAGCAGTCCGTGTTTTTCAACTTGTTGGACAATGATTTTGTCCGCGAACACAGAATTTGAATAGTTCGCGACTGTTATTTGAATGAATGTTTGTGATACATGGAGTAAATTTGAAATTTTTTACCATTCGAGATATTTATGAATTCATTGTTTATACAAATAGTCTAGTTTAATTATCTGATGGAGATGTTTGTCGGCAAATTTAAATAAATATATGGATTTAAAAGCCAATTTGAATAGTTGTTAACATGTTAGGTACCTGAATAGGGTAAGTTCCGAGTTATCGATCGGTGCCTATTTTAATACATGTAAAAAAGTAATATTATTATTATTTTTATTATTTAGCTCTCATTTTAATCGGTAGCTATTTTTACACGTGTCCGTTAATGTGGATTCGTCCCATAATGCAGAACTTTCTCCATAGAAAATATGAATTATTTTTCTTTCTTTCAAATTAAACTAGGTACCTACCTAGTTAACTTACACTCTTCTAGGTACCTACCTAGTGAACAAATAGCATTCGAGGTACCTACCTAGTTAACATACAGCCTACAAGGTACCTACCTGCCTAGTTAACATATAACCTTCGAGGTACCTACCTAGTTATTACACATCCTTCTAGGTACCTACCTAGTTAACATACACTCTTCTAAGTACCTACCTAGTTAACCTAGAGTCTTCTAGGTACCTACATAGGTGACATACAGTCTTCTAGTTACCTACCTAGTTAAATTGCACTCTTCTAGGTACCTACCTAGTTAATAACACTCTTCTAGGTACCTACCTAGTAAACAAATAGCATTCGAGGTACCTACCTAGTTAACATACAGCCTACAAGGTACCTACCTACCTAGTTAACATATAACCTTCGAGGTACCTACCTAGTTAATACACATCCTTCTAGGTACCTACCTAGTTAACAAACCCTCTTCTAGGTACCTACCTAGTTGACATGCACTCTTCTAGGTACCTACCTAGTTAACTTAAACTCTTCTAGGTACCTACCTAGTTAACATACACTCTTCTAGGTACCTACCTAGTTAACATACACTGTTCTAGGTACCTACCTAGTTAACATACACTCTTCTAGATACATACCTAGTTAACATACAGTCTTCTAGGTATCTACCTTGTTAACATACACTCTTCTAGGTACCTACCTAGTTAACTTACACTCTTCAAGGTACCTACCTAGTTTACATACAGTAATCTCGGTACCTACCTAGTAAACATACACCATTCTAGGTACATACCTAGTTAACATACACTCTTCTAGGTACCTACCTAGTTAACATACACTCTTCTAGGTACCTACCTAGTTAACATAAACTCTTTTATGAACCTACCTAGTTAACATACACTCTTTTAGGTACCTACCTAGTTAGCACACAGTCTTCTAAGTACCTACTTAGTTATTTACAGTCTTCTAGGTACCTACGTAGTTACCATACACTCTTCTAGGTACCTACCTAGTTAACTTACACTCTCCTAGGTACCTACCTAGTTAACATACACTGTTCTAGGTACCTACCTAGTTAACTTACACTCTTCTAGGTACCTACCTAGTTAACTTACACTCTTCTAGGTAACTACCTAGTAAACACACAGTCTTCTAGGTACCTATTTAGTTAACTTACAGTCTTATAGTTCCCTACCTAGTTACCATACACTCTTCTAGGTACCTACCTAGTTAACTTACACTCTTCTAGGTACCTACCTAGTTAACTTAAACTCTTCTAGGTAACTACCTAGTTAACACACAGTCTTCTAGGTACCTACTTTGTTAATTTACACTCTTATAGGTACCTACCTAGCTAACTTACACTCTTCTAGGTACCTACCTTGTTAACATACACTGTTCTAGGTACCTACCTAGTTAACTTACACTCTTCTAGGTACCTACCTAGTTGAAACAGAGTGTTCTAAGTACCTACTTAGTTAACTTACACTCTTCAAGGTACCTACCTAGTTAAATCACACTCTTCTAGGTACCTACTTAGTTATTATATAGCCCTCTGGGTACCTACCTAGTTAACACACAGTCTTCTAGGTACCTACTTAGTTAACTTACAGTCTTCAAGGTACCTACTTAGTTAACATACACTCTTATAGGTACCTAACTAGTTAACTTACACTCTTCTAGGTACCTACCTAGTTAACATACAGTAATCTCGGTACCTACCTAGTAAACATGTAGCCTTCTAGGTACCTACCTAGTTAACACCCAGTCTTCTAGGTACCTACTTAGTTAACTTACACTCTTCTAGGTACCTAACTAGTAAACCTACACTCTTCTAGGTACCTACCTAGTTAACATACAGTAATCTCGGTACTTACCTAGTAAACATGTAGCCTTCTAGGTACCTACCTAGTTAACACCCAGTCTTCTAGGTACCTATTTAGTTAACTTACACTCTTCTAGGTACCAACCTAGTTAACACACAGTATTCTAGGTATCTACCTTGTTAACATACACTCTTCTAGGTACCTACCTAGTCAACCTACACTCTTCTAGGTACCTACCTAGTTACATACACTCTTCTAGGTACCTACCCAGTTAACAAACACTCTTCTAGGTACCTACCTAGTTAACATACACTCTTCTAGGTACCTACCTAGTTTACATACAGTAATCTCGGTACCTACCTAGTAAACATACACCATTCTAGGTACCTTCCTAGTTAACATACACTCTTCTAGGTACCTACCTAGTTAACATACACTCTTCTAGGTACTTACCTAGGTAACATAAACTCTTTTATGAACCTACCTAGTTAACATACACTCTTTTAGGTACCTACCTAGTTAACACACAGTCTTCTAGGTACCTACTTAGTTAACTTACAGTCTTCTAGTTACCTACCTAGTTACCATACACTCTTCTAGGTACCTACCTAGTTAACTTACACTCTCCTAGGTACCAACCTAGGTAACATACACTGTTCTAGGTACCTACCTAGTTAACTTAAACTCTTCTAGGAACCTACCTAGTTAACTTACACTCTTCTAGGTAACTACCTAGTTAACACACAGTCTTCTAGGTACCTACTTAGTTAACTTACAGTCTTCTAGTTCCCTACCTAGTTACCATACACTCTTCTAGGTACCTACTTTGTTAATTTACACTCTTATAGGTACCTACCTAGTTAACTCACACTCTTCTAGGTACCTACCTTGTTAACATACACTGTTCTAAGTACCTACCTAGTTAACATACACCCTTCTAGGTACCTACCTAGTTAACTTACACTCTTCTAGGTACCTACCTAGTCGAAACAGAGTCTTCTAGGTACCTACTTAGTTAACTTACACTCTTCAAGGTACCTACCTAGTTAAATCACACTCTTCTAGGTACCTACTTAGTTATTATATAGCCCACTGGGTACCTACCTAGTTAACACACAGTCTTCTAGGTACTTACTTAGTTTACTTACAGTCTTCAAGGAACCTACTTAGTTAACATACACTCTTATAGGTACCTAACTACTTAACTTACACTCTTCTAGGTACATACCTAGTTAACATACAGTAATCTTGGTACCTACCTAGTAAACATGTAGCCTTCTAGGTACCTACCTAGTTAACACCCAGTCTTCTAGGTACCTACTTAGTTAACTTACACTCTTCTAGGTACCAACCTAGTTAACACACAGTATTCTAGGTATCTACCTTGTTAACATACACTCTTCTAGGTACCTACCTAGTTAACCTATACTCTTCTGGGTACCTACCTAGTAAACATACACTTTTCTAGGTACCTACCTAGTTAACATACACTCTTCTAGGTACCTACCTAGTTAACATACACTCTGCTAGGTACCTACCTAGTTAACATAAACTCTTTTATGTACCTACCTAGTTAACATAAACTCTTTTATGTACCTACCTAGTTAACATACACTGTTCTAGGTACCTACCTAGTTAACATACACCCTTCTAGGTACCTACCTAGTTAACTTACACTCTTCTAGGTACCTACCTAGTCGAAACAGAGTCTTCTAGTTCCCTACCTAGTTACCATACACTCTTCTAGGTACCTACTTTGTTAATTTACACTCTTATAGGTACCTACCTAGTTAACTCACACTCTTCTAGGTACCTACCTTGTTAACATACACTGTTGTAGGTACCTATCTAGTTAACATACACCCTTCTAGGTACCTACCTAGTTAACTTACACTCTTCTAGGTACCTACCTAGTCGAAACAGAGTCTTCTAGGTACCTACTTAGTTAACTTACACTTTTCAAGGTACCTACCTAGTTAAATCACACTCTTCTAGGTACCTACTTAGTTATTATATAGCCCACTGGGTACCTACCTAGTTAACACACAGTCTTCTAGGTACTTACTTAGTTTACTTACAGTCTTCAAGGAACCTACTTAGTTAACATACACTCTTATAGGTACCTAACTAGTTAACTTACACTCTTCTAAGTACCTACCTAGTTAACATACAGTAATCTCGGTACCTACTTAGTTAACTTACACTCTTCTAGGTACCAACCTAGTTAACACACAGTATTCTAGGTATCTACCTTGTTAACATACACTCTTCTAGGTACCTACCTAGTTAACCTACACTCTTCTAGGTACCTACCTAGTAAACATACACTTTTCTAGGTACCTACCTAGTTAACTCACACTCTTCTAGGTACCTACCTTGTTAACATACACTGTTCTAAGTACCTACCTAGTTAACATACACCCTTCTAGGTACCTACCTAGTTAACTTACACTCTTCTAGGTACCTACCTAGTCGAAACAGAGTCTTCTAGGTACCTACTTAGTTAACTTACACTCTTCAAGGTACCTACCTAGTTAAATCACACTCTTCTAGGTACCTACTTAGTTATTATATAGCCCACTGGGTACCTACCTAGTTAACACACAGTCTTCTAGGTACTTACTTAGTTTACTTACAGTCTTCAAGGAACCTACTTAGTTAACATACACTCTTATAGGTACCTAACTACTTAACTTACACTCTTCTAGGTACATACCTAGTTAACATACAGTAATCTTGGTACCTACCTAGTAAACATGTAGCCTTCTAGGTACCTACCTAGTTAACACCCAGTCTTCTAGGTACCTACTTAGTTAACTTACACTCTTCTAGGTACCAACCTAGTTAACACACAGTATTCTAGGTATCTACCTTGTTAACATACACTCTTCTAGGTACCTACCTAGTTAACCTATACTCTTCTGGGTACCTACCTAGTAAACATACACTTTTCTAGGTATCTACCTAGTTAACATACACTCTTCTAGGTACCTACCTAGTTAACATACACTCTGCTAGGTACCTACCTAGTTAACATAAACTCTTTTATGTACCTACCTAGTTAACATAAACTCTTTTATGTACCTACCTAGTTAACATACACTGTTCTAGGTACCTACCTAGTTAACATACACCCTTCTAGGTACCTACCTAGTTAACTTACACTCTTCTAGGTACCTACCTAGTCGAAACAGAGTCTTCTAGTTCCCTACCTAGTTACCATACACTCTTCTAGGTACCTACTTTGTTAATTTACACTCTTATAGGTACCTACCTAGTTAACTCACACTCTTCTAGGTACCTACCTTGTTAACATACACTGTTGTAGGTACCTACCTAGTTAACATACACCCTTCTAGGTACCTACCTAGTTAACTTACAGTCTTCTAGTTACCTACCTAGTTACCATACACTCTTCTAGGTACCTACCTAGTTAACTTACACTCTCCTAGGTACCAACCTAGGTAACATACACTGTTCTAGGTACCTACCTAGTTAACTTAAACTCTTCTAGGAACCTACCTAGTTAACTTACACTCTTCTAGGTAACTACCTAGTTAACACACAGTCTTCTAGGTACCTACTTAGTTAACTTACAGTCTTCTAGTTCCCTACCTAGTTACCATACACTCTTCTAGGTACCTACTTTGTTAATTTACACTCTTATAGGTACCTACCTAGTTAACTCACACTCTTCTAGGTACCTACCTTGTTAACATACACTGTTCTAAGTACCTACCTAGTTAACATACACCCTTCTAGGTACCTACCTAGTTAACTTACACTCTTCTAGGTACCTATCTAGTCGAAACAGAGTCTTCTAGGTACCTACTTAGTTAACTTACACTCTTCAAGGTACCTACCTAGTTAAATCACACTCTTCTAGGTACCTACTTAGTTATTATATAGCCCACTGGGTACCTACCTAGTTAACACACAGTCTTCTAGGTACTTACTTAGTTTACTTACAGTCTTCAAGGAACCTACTTAGTTAACATACACTCTTATAGGTACCTAACTACTTAACTTACACTCTTCTAGGTACATACCTAGTTAACATACAGTAATCTTGGTACCTACCTAGTAAACATGTAGCCTTCTAGGTACCTACCTAGTTAACACCCAGTCTTCTAGGTACCTACTTAGTTAACTTACACTCTTCTAGGTACCAACCTAGTTAACACACAGTATTCTAGGTATCTACCTTGTTAACATACACTCTTCTAGGTACCTACCTAGTTAACCTATACTCTTCTGGGTACCTACCTAGTAAACATACACTTTTCTAGGTACCTACCTAGTTAACATACACTCTTCTAGGTACCTACCTAGTTAACATACACTCTGCTAGGTACCTACCTAGTTAACATAAACTCTTTTATGTACCTACCTAGTTAACATAAACTCTTTTATGTACCTACCTAGTTAACATACACTGTTCTAGGTACCTACCTAGTTAACATACACCCTTCTAGGTACCTACCTAGTTAACTTACACTCTTCTAGGTACCTACCTAGTCGAAACAGAGTCTTCTAGTTCCCTACCTAGTTACCATACACTCTTCTAGGTACCTACTTTGTTAATTTACACTCTTATAGGTACCTACCTAGTTAACTCACACTCTTCTAGGTACCTACCTTGTTAACATACACTGTTGTAGGTACCTACCTAGTTAACATACACCCTTCTAGGTACCTACCTAGTTAACTTACACTCTTCTAGGTACCTACCTAGTCGAAACAGAGTCTTCTAGGTACCTACTTAGTTAACTTACACTTTTCAAGGTACCTACCTAGTTAAATCACACTCTTCTAGGTACCTACTTAGTTATTATATAGCCCACTGGGTACCTACCTAGTTAACACACAGTCTTCTAGGTACTTACTTAGTTTACTTACAGTCTTCAAGGAACCTACTTAGTTAACATACACTCTTATAGGTACCTAACTAGTTAACTTACACTCTTCTAAGTACCTACCTAGTTAACATACAGTAATCTCGGTACCTACTTAGTTAACTTACACTCTTCTAGGTACCAACCTAGTTAACACACAGTATTCTAGGTATCTACCTTGTTAACATACACTCTTCTAGGTACCTACCTAGTTAACCTACACTCTTCTAGGTACCTACCTAGTAAACATACACTTTTCTAGGTACCTACCTAGTTAACTCACACTCTTCTAGGTACCTACCTTGTTAACATACACTGTTCTAAGTACCTACCTAGTTAACATACACCCTTCTAGGTACCTACCTAGTTAACTTACACTCTTCTAGGTACCTACCTAGTCGAAACAGAGTCTTCTAGGTACCTACTTAGTTAACTTACACTCTTCAAGGTACCTACCTAGTTAAATCACACTCTTCTAGGTACCTACTTAGTTATTATATAGCCCACTGGGTACCTACCTAGTTAACACACAGTCTTCTAGGTACTTACTTAGTTTACTTACAGTCTTCAAGGAACCTACTTAGTTAACATACACTCTTATAGGTACCTAACTACTTAACTTACACTCTTCTAGGTACATACCTAGTTAACATACAGTAATCTTGGTACCTACCTAGTAAACATGTAGCCTTCTAGGTACCTACCTAGTTAACACCCAGTCTTCTAGGTACCTACTTAGTTAACTTACACTCTTCTAGGTACCAACCTAGTTAACACACAGTATTCTAGGTATCTACCTTGTTAACATACACTCTTCTAGGTACCTACCTAGTTAACCTATACTCTTCTGGGTACCTACCTAGTAAACATACACTTTTCTAGGTACCTACCTAGTTAACATACACTCTTCTAGGTACCTACCTAGTTAACATACACTCTGCTAGGTACCTACCTAGTTAACATAAACTCTTTTATGTACCTACCTAGTTAACATAAACTCTTTTATGTACCTACCTAGTTAACATACACTGTTCTAGGTACCTACCTAGTTAACATACACCCTTCTAGGTACCTACCTAGTTAACTTACACTCTTCTAGGTACCTACCTAGTCGAAACAGAGTCTTCTAGTTCCCTACCTAGTTACCATACACTCTTCTAGGTACCTACTTTGTTAATTTACACTCTTATAGGTACCTACCTAGTTAACTCACACTCTTCTAGGTACCTACCTTGTTAACATACACTGTTGTAGGTACCTACCTAGTTAACATACACCCTTCTAGGTACCTACCTAGTTAACTTACACTCTTCTAGGTACCTACCTAGTCGAAACAGAGTCTTCTAGGTACCTACTTAGTTAACTTACACTTTTCAAGGTACCTACCTAGTTAAATCACACTCTTCTAGGTATCTACTTAGTTATTATATAGCCCACTGGGTACCTACCTAGTTAACACACAGTCTTCTAGGTACTTACTTAGTTTACTTACAGTCTTCAAGGAACCTACTTAGTTAACATACACTCTTATAGGTACCTAACTAGTTAACTTACACTCTTCTAAGTACCTACCTAGTTAACATACAGTAATCTCGGTACCTACTTAGTTAACTTACACTCTTCTAGGTACCAACCTAGTTAACACACAGTATTCTAGGTATCTACCTTGTTAACATACACTCTTCTAGGTACCTACCTAGTTAACCTACACTCTTCTAGGTACCTACCTAGTAAACATACACTTTTCTAGGTACCTACCTAGTTAACATACACTCTTCTAGGTACCTACCTAGTTAACATACACTCTGCTAGGTACCTACCTAGTTAACATAAACTCTTTTATGTACCTACCTAGTTAACATAAACTCTTTTATGTACCTACCTAGTTAACATACACTGTTCTAGGTACCTACCTAGTTAACATACACCCTTCTAGGTACCTACCTAGTTAACTTACACTCTTCTAGGTACCTACCTAGTCGAAACAGAGTCTTCTAGGTACCTACTTAGTTAACTTACACTCTTCAAGGTACCTACCTAGTTAAATCACACTCTTCTAGGTACCTACTTAGTTATTATATAGCCCACTGGGTACCTACCTAGTTAACACACAGTCTTCTAGGTACTTACTTAGTTTACTTACAGTCTTCAAGGTACCTACTTAGTTAACATACACTCTTATAGGTACCTAACTAGTTAACTTACACTCTTCTAGGTACCTACCTAGTTAACATACAGTAATCTTGGTACCTACCTAGTAAACATGTAGCCTTCTAGGTACCTACCTAGTTAGCACCCAGTCTTCTAGGTACCTACTTAGTTAACTTACACTCTTCTAGGTACCAACCTAGTTAACACACAGTATTCTAGGTATCTACCTTGTTAACATACACTCTTCTAGGTACCTACCTAGTTAACCTACACTCTTCTAGGTACCTACCTAGTTAACAAACACTCTTCTAGGTATCTACTTAGTTAACATACACTCTTCTAGGTACCTACCTAGTAAACATACACTCTTCTAGGTACCTACCTAGTTAACATACACTCTTCTAGGTACCTACCTAGTTAACATACACTCTGCTAGGTACCTACCTAGTTAACATAAACTCTTTTATGTACCTACTTAGTTAACATAAACTCTTTTATGTACCTACCTAGTTAACATACACTCTTCTAGGTACCTACCTAGTTAACATAAACTCTTTCATGTACCTACCTAGTTAACATACACTCTTCTAGGTACCTACTTAGTTAACATACACTCTTCTAGGTACCTACCTAGTTAACATACACTCTTCTAGGTACCTACCTAGTTAACATACACTCTTCTAGATACATACCTAGTTAACATGCAGTCTTCTAGTTGAGGCTAATATGTAACGTCTCAATTCTCGGACACCAACAGGTTTCGGAAAGTGAATGTTAGCAGTAATTTGAAGTGAGCGTCAATTAAGTAATTTACGTAGATAATGAAAATATATGAACTTTTAATTTGATACACCTATCAGATCTACAATAACTCCCACTGTACGAGTACGGTAAGTTTATTCAAATTACCATTCCCACACTAATTAGGCTGTGACTTGGATTTTGGCGTTATTTTTAGGTAATTTAAATTAATAAATATGGTTTATTTACTATTTAATGTACACATCAGTTTAACAAATACAACGTAACTGCCTTGAATGTGGCGTAAGTTCTACCGATAAAAATAAAACATTAACTATTTACAAATATACATGAAATATCAAAATGACGTGGTTACCCTGTAAAACACTGTGCAATTTTCTATAATGTTCTTTAAAAGAAAATGAATAAATTTCAGGACAGACTCCTCTATAATAAAGACTATTTCAAACTATTAAAACTCCTATTTGCTATTTTCACCATTTTCGTTAGACTGTAAATCTGAACTCTACCGATAATTGCAATCGTAATTTTACAAACAGATTCAAGAGATTGAAATAAAGATTATCAGCAAAAATGATTTATTTCTAACAAGGATAAGTTCCGAGTTATTGGACAATTTCACATGTTCGGAAAAAGTAAGAAAATATTTAATAATCTTCATTTAACTTTTAGAATCAGTATATACATTTTATTATATGATCGATAACGTGGAACTGTCCAATAACTCGTAATTTACCCTAGAAGCTCTAATTATTATTAGCGGAGTTAAATAATAATTATTATATTTTTACTTTAATTGGTGTTTTAATTGGCAGGTATCATGAATAGTAATTAAGATAAAAAATTAATAATTATTATTATATCATTTTCCTTATATGACCGAAGATGTGAAACCGACCGATAATTCGTAACTTACCCTAAGTAAATTTTTTCTTATTGCTTAATGATAAACTACTTCATTCTCAAATAGTTCCAAACGAATATTTGTAATGTTGCCTATAAGTTTAATCCAAATGATTTTTGAAATGTTGCCAGTGCCGCCATTTTTTTGTTTGCATTTTTCATTTTGTGTATCCACTTTTTAGGTAATCTAGTAATAAAAAGATAACCGGAGATTTGATTCAATTTCTTGGGAATTCAATTTATTTTCTCTAAAATTATTCTTTTCTGAATAAGGATAAGGATATTTATTGAAGAAAAGTATAAAAAATCTGTAATTCAAAAAGCCCTAATATAATTTTTCATAAAATAAATTTTGGGGCAATAAGGTTGGTATGTTGAATGTGGGCATTCCAAATTATTATTTGTGTAAAATAAGGATACTGATTGAAAAGTTTCATTCTATATTTCTATATTATAAAAACTGTTATTTATATTTCAACGTTGAAGGTAATTTCAGGTTTTGAGTTTGCGAATTTAAAATTTTCTATTTTTATTGCCGTCGGGAAGTGAATAAATAACGATAAACTGTTCCTTCCTATCATTTTTATTGCAGTGTACGTCAAATAAGCAAAAGAGTGAATGGTTGCAACATAACTTCAACATTGATATTTCATTAACCTTCTTGCTGCGGAGTATCATTTAATACAAAGACTCCATTGAAGAGTTATCAAAGAGTCCTTTGAGGAGAAGTTAAACTTATCTGGCACTATATTGTAATTAGATCTGTTGCCGAGTTGTTTAGCATGAATAGATTCTTGTGTATTTCTTAGAACTCATATTAAAGTAATTTAATTGATATGACCTTCATTAGAATACACTATTCATTATGTACGCAAGTAGCTACTATATAAATGCCCTGTACTCGACTACCATTCTGTCACTTACCTATCGTGTGTAATACTGCCACCACTTATAAAATCTTGCATCCCCAATAAAATCCCTACATCAGAGAAATAAGAAAAATGGAATTATCATGTTTATTTCTTGCTTTAATCAGTTTCATCTCAAGTCAAACCGGAGGTGAAGGAATTTATATATTTTCAATTTCTTTATTTTATTTTAGTATCTGAAAACCTTGTAATAATACTGAATTATTCATATTTATAGTAAAAATTTGAATCGTGAACGCGTAAATGTTACCATTTTACCGATTGGATGGGTGAAACAAGTTGCAGATTCATAATGGGAACATATGTTAGTAAATTTCTACTTTTTTTTCCAACAGTTGATGGATTAAATATTCCTGAGCTATTCACTACACTCAACAGCACAGTCTATATCCCTTGTTATGTTGACGCTGGAACTGATCATGTAAGTATTCATCCTACATTTATAAAGGAGAGTGTTGTAGTTAGCAATGAGTACATGAATAATTAGTCAAAATCTAGGGAGTGTGTGTACAGGCAGGTCTCGTTTTAATTGCACCTTACTTTAGTAAAAGTGGTACTTATTTCGAGTCATGTCTCAAAATAAATACCGTTCGTAGACATAGAAAACGGAGACAATTTTTGTGATTAAAAACATCAAAATTATAATCCAGATGAGGTTATTAGAAGCAATTGGTGTAGAGATTCTACTTTTCCCATTTTAGGGTAAGTTCTGTGTTATTGCACGGTTCCATAATTTCGAACACGTGGAAATCTCTATATAACAATTATAATTTAACTTTTGATTCAATTGATATTCATGATACCAATTTGAATAGAAGTTGAATAATATTATTATAATTATTATATTTACTTATCAGACGTCATCGAAAATGTAGAACGTTCCAATAACTGGAAACTTAGTAACCTTCTTCCAAAAATATTTCTGTATATTCCTGGTATACAGACGCTTCACCAACAGATATTTCGTCGACAAGACAATTCGTCGACAAGACGTTTTGTCGACAGGACTTTTCGTCGACAAAACGTTTCGTCGACAAATTTTCATAAAATGGATAATAACAAACTCTAATGTTACAAAACATGTACTTTAACAGAATAATGTATCAAACGATCAAATTATGAAATAGAATAATGGTAAGGAGGGAAAATATTAAATAAATTACAATCGTTTGTCTACTTTAATAATAAACCGAAACTATTTAATAATAACAAATTATTCTAAAGTGATTTGAAAAATTGTATATGTAAGGCATAACTAAAAAATATATATCGCATCAAATAATAAAATCATTGAAATCTAAATGACTGTATCCACACACAAAGAGCATTCTTAAATTTAATTCTTTGTCCATAAGTAGCCTTGTGTCACAACTGCCTATTAGTATCTTGCAAAGTTGGCTCGGGTAACTGTGTCGTTACGAGTACTTTAAGAATATTAATAATAATTTATTAGTTCTACAATATTATGTGAAAAGCTCATATTTTTCTTGGAGTATCAAAATACGAAGATGGGATACCGTTCGATAACTTTGAATATTTTCCATTTTAAAGCCAACTACTGGTTTCAAAGAATCACTTTTTGGTAAAACAATAACCTTAGTATCGATAAAAATTCGACGGCGAGTTTTTTTATATAAAATCTCGATTTGCAATCTGAATTACCACTCAATTACAGATAACTCGCAGTGGACATTTACCAACTGAAAATGACTTGTCAATTACAAATCCGACGATATAAATCATATTATTATCAGTATTCTGATTAAACAGAAAAATCTTTCAAAAGCCAAAATATGAATTTAAATTTTCAAGTAATTAGTGTCAATATTTTTGTAGTCCGTAGTCATGATACTGCCATAAATGATTTTTTTTAATATGTGTTTCCTAATAAAAGTGTGGCACATGGACAGACGCGTCTCTTATTATAGTACTAAATATAATGTAATTACCCGTTAATAATAACGTGTTCTCAATTGCATCTCTATCAATATTTGTGTAATTTAACTATCCACTCTTTGCTCCGTGCCCTCAGATTAAAATGAAGTTATTAATTGGATAAATACGATAATATTATATTAATATCATATACAATGTACAGTGGAGAGTTAAGTGATCAAAACTCTTACCATATAAATAGAAAAAACATTGGTTATTTTTGCATTTGACTGAATTGAGAAAGGGGAACGTCGAGGTACTTGCACACTCATAGAATTCGGAATATGCCGAGAAATGAGACATTCCCCAGTTACTATTGTAATAACAATATCTTCTCTCCACATAGGAACACATGACCCCAATTTCCTGGACTCGGGTAGCATTTGACGGTTATGTAGAAACATTAATGGCTCCTGATTTCGTGACACCAAGCAATGTTGATTTACAACCAAGTAAGATCAATAACTTCAATTCACTTATAGTCCGAAACATGGTAAACTCCCTATCTGGCACCTACACCTGTCACACTGATAAAGGGAGCGCTAGTACCTTGGTCCACGTTTTGGATGGTGGTGAGTGCCTTTGAATTTGTATTAAATATTTACATTACATATTTGTAAAGAATACAAAATGTACACATTGTACAGTTTAGGATCTAAAAACTACACATTTTAAAATCGACATAACTATGTATATTTTACATATGAGATAGGAAATTCGAACAAAGATCATTTGAATTAACATGGAGTCAAATTTTGTTAACTATCTAATAAAATTAGTTTTTACCTGAGTGTCTGCCATCAGCAATAATATACACTTCTCAATACGAGACTCAAAATTACCAATGACACTGCTGCGTTGACAAATATACACACACGAACAATTGGGCCTGTTCCCGCTGCAGAAATGATGCCCCAGACCATCATGCTGTCGCCTATATGTTTCACAGTTTTCTAAACGAACTTCAGGGAATTTCATTGTTTTTGAACCTTTTTGTAGTTTCATTTCTTAATTTAATAAAGCCTTAAAAACAACAGTGAAAGTCATTTACGAACAATTTTTCTTGTGTTAAGTAGTGTATTACAGGTGACAGTGGACAATTTGGAAAAATAACTGGTTATACAAGATAGTTAGTTAGTTAGTAAAATTTTACTCATTTTCTTCCAAATAATTTTTGTTTATATATCCCATCTTGTATTTTAAAATAGTTACGGCGATTATATAATGTAGATTATTTAGCGCCCACCCTGTACGATCTTTTTACACGCTAGATGACAATAAGCGATACAGGACTTTTCTGGTGTAACGTCGCAGAACTCAGACACTCTCAGTACTCGGAAAGTGGAGCACATGTCATGACAGGAAAATCAAAAATTTCTGAGGGTCAGATTGGTTCGAAAGCCATGTCACTTCCCGAGTACTGTTAGTATAGTCCTCTTGAATGGTTTATAAATAGGATATTCTGGTATCTTTGTCAAAATAATTTTTAGACTGAAGCATTTTCGATATTTTGAACAATAAAATTTATAACAGCTCTGAACAACATTCCTTTTGAGCGCACACGTGAGAATATGTTACACTGAAGTAAGTTATGAGTTACCGACCAGTTCCATATTATTGATCATACAGTAACGAGCATAAGTTAAGGAGCAGTGAAACAAATTCAACATTTTTGTTTATTGCAGAGAAACTAGTCAACGAAAATACGTGAAACTCAACAACAATAAAAATACAAATACTGTGGGTGTTTGCAATATTCAACTATTGCCATCAGAGACCAAAAAAGACACCTAGCAAAAGTTAAGGAACAGTTGTTATTGATTTAACCATTGCCTAATTAGATATACAAAAGTAATATTTTGTGAAGAGAACTTTAATTTGATGACCTCGTTGCATTGGTTATTACAGGAATGAATAAATTTCTAGCAGAATTATGGAGTTATCTTCTGCCACTCTTCGTTCAGGAATATCAACAGTTAATCCTAATTTTTAGGATTGCGTTCTTGAGCACCATCACCAATTACCTTCCAAATGTTTTCAATGGGGTTCGAATCGGGGGCTCTCAGCAGGCCAGCTCAAAAGAAAAACTCATTTACTTTCTATGCATGCTTTCGCAGTGTTAACCATCTGACAAGGGGAATTGTCTTCTATCAAAATCTGTGGCTGAGTATCAAATGATTTCAAATATATAAGTTGTGTATACACTGCTTCGTTGACAAATCTATGCACGCGAACAATTGGGTCTGTTCCCTCTGCATAAATGCAATGCCCCGGCCCATCATGTTATCGCCTATATGCTTCACAGCTTTCTAAACGAACTTCAGGGACAGTCGTTCACCCACATTATCTCGAACGTACCTTTTACCGTCACTTTCGATCACGTTAAACTTAGATTCGTCGCTGAAATGAACCATGGACCACTGCTCCTTCAACCAAACGACACGCTCCTTGATAAACTAAAACTTTTCTGTTTGGTTCTTTTTCGATATCAGAGGCTTCGATGCAGGCATCCAGGAATTTAGTCCTACACTATTCAAACTTCTAAAAACTGCGATTCTGGAGACACTGAGACCATGAAATTGGTTGAATGGAAAATTGGTCGAAAGGAAAATTGATCGAAAGGAAAATTGATTGAAAGGAAAATTGTTCGAATGGAAAATTGATCGAAAGGAAAATTGGTCGAATGGAAAATTGGTCGAATGGAAAATTGATTGAGAGAAATTGATCGCACAACAATTGATCGAATGGAGAATTGACCAAAACAAAATTGATCGCAAATGATATTGGATCTATTTACAATTTCACACAAATTGACAATGATAACTAAAACCATGGATTACCAGGGAAACTTCCTTGCAATATATTACAGCTAATAGATCTAATAGATATAATAGTAATAATTTATACAATAATATATAACAATAATTTATGTATAACATTTCTTCAATCAACTGTTTTTCTATAACAGAGAACTATATGCTTTGAAATATATTATAATATGAAAAACTTTAAGTTTTCTTAGTTATAGAATTTAGATAGTTCTAGATAACTTGTGAAATGAAAGTTAAATAATTAATTTAGTATAGGTTTAACGTCTGTTTCAGAACCAAAAAACACCGTTGGTGTTAAATGAGTACTTTGTGAGTGTAGTCACTTACCAAGGAATTTAACAAAAAGGGACACTAAGTACCGGTTGCTGCACTTACAGATGGAAGAAAAATGAAGCTGATCTATACGATCAATTTTCGTTTCGATAAATTGTGCAATAACTGATCCTTTCGATCAATTTTCCATTCTACCAATTTTCTTCTCGACCAATTTCCCTTTCAATCAGTTTTCCATTCGACCAATTTTCCTTTCGACCAATTTTCCTCTCGACCAATTTTCCTCACGACCAATTTTCCTCTCGACCAATTTTCCTCTCGACCAATTTTCCTCTCGACCAATTTTCCTCTCGACCAATTTTCCTTCCGATCAATTTTCCATTCGATCAATTTTTCTTTCGACCAATTTTTATTTCGACCAATTTTCCTCTCGACCAATTTTCCTCTCGACCAATTTTCCTCTCGGCCAATTTTCCTCTCGACCAATTTTCCTCTCGACCAATTTTTATTTTTGATCAATTTTCCATTCGATCAATTTTCCATTCGATTCAACCAATTAAAATAAATAAGATACGCTACTATTTTTAATTTCTTTAGTCAATCAAATAGAATATTTAGTTACCTTTTTATGACTTGTTATGACATATTAGCAATAGAAATATCAAACAGTAATTTAAAAGAAGTTATAAATATTAAAACTGAATTAAAGACGATTAGAAATTAACAATCGGCAGATCGTCTGTTATTGTCCATTACGATAAATAATGATGGTATTTTATCGTAAAATATCATAATAAAGACACGAACGTAAAGGTCCGACGAAAGACGATAGATCATTCCTATGTTTCTGAAATATGCTATTTTCTTAAATATCATACCTGCTATTCTTCTTTATCGATCCTTTTTTTAAATTGATGGATGAATTTAAACTCTAAGTTAATATCTTGGATGAAGGCAATTATTTGTTAAATCTATTGCAGGTGTTAATAGCACGAAAAGAAAAGAATTGATAGAATCCTCAATAAACTTTATTTCTATCCTACCTTTCAGAATCACCTCCAATTGAGTCACACAATCCGTGCTCAGAGAATTTCGAGTTGGTCCATGGTAGGTGTCTCTACTACAGCAATGAAAAGAAGAATTGGAAACAGGCACAATCTGATTGCTACTATAGAACCAGTACTCTCATCACCTTCAAAGATGTCAAAGATTTAATGTCCTTCCAGCTCAATCTTCAAAAGTCAGGTTGGAATTATGTATATAGAAATCTCCCAGTCGGAAATAATAATCGCTGATTATTGACTTAAAATTGGTGATTACAGTCGAAAATACAATCGTAATTCGAAACACTTACATTCTTCGTCGGATATTAAAAAAGGGAGTGAAAATGCCAAAAATAGATACCGTTATTGTTAACCCATTAAAAATATGAAATTTTGTTCATGAAATTAGCAAAATTATAGAAAAACACATTGAAATTAATATTGTCTAATTTTCTACCTTTCCTCTTCAGGACCTACACATTACCAGTTTCACATGTGGACTGGAAATGCATATTTTGAAGAAAATAGCAGCAACTTCGGTGCACTGAATAATGACGCTAAGGTAAATGAAATCATTATATTATTCAAAACAGAAAAGAGCGTTAAGATGATAAACATGGTAAAATCTAAATGTTAAGACAATCCATAACAAATTACAACAGTTTATAGCTCTTTCTCTTATTTTTAGCTTCATTGAGCAGTAAATACAATAAACCATAAATTAATTTAATGTAAATATATTTCTATAAGTACGTTTCAAATTAATATCAGACACCATCCTCTATCAACACATTTCTTATTCTGATGTTTCGCTTGCAGGTTTCACCAATGTTGTGGAGGGACTCCGATGTTGCGAAACTATCCTCCTGCGGTAAACTGACTGGAGTCGCGAGAGGTGGCATTTATCCCTCAACTGCTGCTCATTGTGATTCATTGAAGTACAACTTCATTTGCGAACAGCCAACTCTCTGATTCGTCACCTTATTAGGGGTATAGTCTTAGAGAAATGAATGCAATGTAATTAACACTCATCACTTTATTTGAGGAATAGTCTTAGAGAAATGAATGCAATGTAATTAACTCTCATCACTTTATTAGGGGAATAGTCTGAGAGAAATGAATGCAATGTAATTAACTCTCGTCACATTATTTGGGGAATAGTCTTAGAGAAATGAATGCAATGTAATTAACTCTCATCACTTTATTTACCAATGTTGGTGGTTGTTTATCTTCTTTTAACTCTCCACTGAAAATTTTATCTACAACATTTGGTTATCATTTTACTAAATTATTATTCAAAATTATAATACTAAATTATTATATCAAATGATTAAAAAAATTGAGAATTAAAATATTATGTCTACCGTTTTTTCTTCCCTTTAATATTTTGAGGTCACAAGAAGAATGTTTGTACGAACGTGTGTAAAAGTATCTATTATTTTTATTTCAATCTGTACTTAAATTATGATGGAAAGTGTTTAAATTTAGATAAATCAGTGGTATTCACTTTTATTTATTGAAGGATAACATAATTAGAAAAACTCTAATCCAAATTACAACAGTTCGGAGACCATATGTGACACAACTCACCATTTTATTAATTATTAGAAACAAGTTTCAGTTTGTGCACATGGAATATTGATTCTCATATTCACAGAGTTGGTATTGTTTTTTTGTACATTAATTTGTAGTTCAAACTGCTGTGGCTTTAATTTCTTTGTTTCTTAAGTAGTCCGTTAAACCAGATCAATATATTGTTATTAACTACATTGAAAGCAGAAGTCTCCAGTTTTACAACAATTAATTAGTTCAGTGGGGGTTTAACGTCTCGGAATCAAAGGCCATATCGCTGACGTTAAAAAAGGAAATTAAATACAAGGGACTGGAAGCAACAGTTTTTAAGGAAAGTGGATCCATTCACCACAGACAGCTTCAGGATAGAGCCTCTGGGGGCAATATTATAGAAACATGAAATTCTTTATCCAATGATAAATATTGAAAAATATGTAAATTATTAGAGTAGGAAACAGTACTGGAATATTATCATTAGGAAAAATAAAATAAAGCTTTTTAAAATCAATTATGTAGTTTACATAGTGGTGGGTGATACTAATTTTTTAACGATTCTGATTCTATCCAAATAATTCGATAGCTGATGTTTAAATAAAAAATTATTAGACAATTTTCCCTTACAGTTTGGATAATAGTCGTGAAGTTATCTCCAAAATAGGACTCAATGAGTCCTATTTTGTTTGGGGAAATTCAGCTGATATTCACTTGCATCCACTTATCATGGTGCAAAAGAAAATTATAAGAGTAATTACATCTTCAGATTATTTACCTCACACTGTACCTCTTTTTCATAGAACAAAAATATTACAATTTAACAATATCTATAAGTTTATTTTAGGAGGTCACAAGTACAAATTGCATTTATCTTCTAGTATACCTTATCCCAATCCTTCTTATTCCACTAAATCTTTAAGTAATAAAGGTGTCCGGAAAACTGCCAGGCGGAAAACTGCCGAAGCGGAAAACTGCCAGGCGAGACTTCTCCACTCACTTATTTCAGAAATTGTCAGGCTATGTCAAACACAATCTGGACAATAACCTGACAGTTTCTGAAACTGTCCGGAAAATACGTAACATGACTTTGGAAACAGTCAGGCGAATGGCAGCAGTACCTATAATGGATTGCCTGACAGTTTCCGGAAATTTTCATAGAGAGTCAACATTCAAATAAATTTATTGCAATTTTCATCTTTTGCAGTGTCATCTGCTTAACCTGACTTCAGAATAACAATTTCCAGATTCAACGCCAATTATTTATTTAAATTTGAAGAAAAATAGAGCAAATTGCAGTGGAAACTGTCAGGGTAGCCTATATGAAATAAATTGAAAATTTTCATAGTTAAAAGGTTTGACTTGAAACAATAGTCACTCATGTTTAACAGCATTATTCAGACTCCCATTTACTTACAATTATGTTCTAAATTGGAATATAATATTGGTAATTCAAGGATGTAAACTTTTATATGGAGTGAAAAAACGTATAAAAAAAGTAGAAACTCTAAAACCAGGATTAAATGAATTATAAATTAAAGAAACAAAACTTTTATTATATCATACAAAATATATATGATCATACATTTGGAAAATATAAATTAACAAAACAAGGCCTTAAAGACCTTTTAATCTCTATATTCTTGAATTTGGTGAATTTTATTTTGCATAGGTATATGCTGCTACCTATTTTAACAATTGAATGACTAATAAATAAAAATTACAAATGTTTGTTAGCTACTGCTCTAATTCTCTTCACAGAGAACTTTTTTCTCAAGTTACTTTGTAATTTCTGTGATATGAACTTTACAGACAGTAGCCCCTTCTCACTGTAGAGCTGCTCCATATCTCCTGATTCTCGAACAGTTTCAACTATTTTCTTTATACTCTTATTTAATTCCACCTCTGCCTCCTTATCGCCTAACCTCAGTTTTTTCGCCCTCAAATTCATAACGGTGCTGTCCAGATCTTCTAATTCTGACGATTCACTTCCCTTCTCGAAATGAACAACTCTTTTAACCGAATGAATTTTCTGAACTCTACTTGGCAAGAGGAGATCTTCGGGATTTGGTCCAGATGCCAATGGAGTAGAAGCTGATGATGGTCCTGCCAATGATGCATCTGAAGTAGACTTTTCAAGTGATAAGCAAGCATTAGTGCTGTCAATCAAGTTGTGCATAGCATAATACCTATCGCCAGTTGCAGTATCATGCCCCATAGCAAATGCGGTAGCATCTTTCTGACCGGATGTGAGAGCAAGGGTTCTGGAGTTGGTGACCTTAGACTTCCTAACAATTTGAGATGTCAGTTTGATGCCAGAGGGAGCTTTATACTTGTTCAGAATTTTCCATACTCCTCCTAGGGTCAGTTGTCTTCCTCCTTCATCAGAAGAGGGAAACACACACTGTAAACTATTGTTATGGCATATTTTGCCTCTCAATTCATTGACAAATATATTGAGGACTTTATATTCATCATTCTTGAAAGTAACGGCAGCTTTCTTTCCGTTTCTAAGGCTTTTTTGTTCCAAGACCTGCGAAATGTTTAATAAATATTAAATGAGATTCAAGGAGGAAATTGATAGTGCAATTTAATAAGAAAAATACCTAACATACCTGAACAACGTGATAGATTTCTCCATTTTGAAGTTCAGTCCTTTCGGCATCCTTCAACTCTTCAAGTGTCATGGTGGTCATTTCCATCGTTCGCCTTCCGAGGTTTAGGAATCCTATTGCCATCAGGTCATTTCTTATTTGTAGCACTTTTGACACTGAATAGAGAGACCTATCATTCTGATCATCCGATAGTATTTTCAAAATATCTGACCTGATTGCATCGGACATTATTTTGAGATCTTCTTTGGTCAATAGGTTTTTGATGCTCTTGTCTCTTGATTTGAGCCTCTCTTTACCGGTCTCTTTCAAGAGAGAAACGATCACATTATCGACCTCATTTTGTGCTTCTTTTAATAAAATGCTATTCAGCATCTTTTTCGACAGATCATCTTCTTCATTAGACTTTTCAGGGCTATCGCAATCGGTGAAGAGGTAACTAAGCAAGTTGCAAAACATCTTCAAATACTTGATTTTGCTGTTTGCTTGCATGCCCGAAGCGTCTTTGAAGTTCTGCACAATTCTTCGAAGGTACTTCATGTTCTGCAAGTCTTGAAAAGAAATGGGACCAGCCTTCTCCTCATACCTAATAATGACATCGATTGCCATGCTGGCACATCTTTTTGGATTGTAATTGTCCCTCAGATTTAAGTACGATTCATAAGATTCCTTCCAAACTTTAGTTCGGTCTGAATATTTTCTAGTATCTCTATATCGGAATTCCTTGTACTTTTCACTTGAGACTCTAAGCTCCTCTTGTAATGATTCCTTCTCGCCCTCATCGTTAGATTTCTGAATATTGGATACAAGTTCATTCATTTGGTTCCGGTACTTTTTCAGATTTACCATTACTGAATGTTCTTCGTCTATCTCTTTTCCGTAAGTGCTTCTAGCGTCATTATACTCTGACCCACGAAGCTCCACTACCTTTTTCCCTTCAGTTCGGGTGTAGACTTTAGGTATAACTGCACACTGTTCTAATGCATCAGACTGCTCCTTTGTACTCTTAGTAAGCTTGTGCTTTTTATGAAGATGCTGAGAAATGTTTGATACAATAGAATTACATAGAAAACATTTTACGAAATTTGTTTTCCTATCAACATGATGAAGAGGCCTATGTTTCTTGTATTTTATAGTTTCAGACGCTTTCTCATCGATGTAGCATTTTTCACTTGCTAATTTGTTTTTCTCCATCTTCCGTGCCATTTCTACTATAGTTTTAACTCCATCTGCATTAATGTTTTCATGCTGGTTTAACAAGTGGCGCTTCAGCCTAAGTGAACTGGTTGAGCAGTCTTTAATGGGGCAATTCAGTTTTAATGTCCCGTCCGATAATCTCTGTATAACCGGATTCAAACTTTTCCCACTCTCAACATTTTCAGGGACATCATTACATACTTTATCCATCAACATTACATCATTGATATTTGAGAAATAGAAACTGGCTGCTTCCCTTAATTTAGTTTGAAACGCAGCCTTTGCATCTTGCACAGCAGCTACAGTTTCTTTTAAGAGTTCACCTTGTGACCGCCTGTAGAGTAGATCGAATGGGATACCCTCATTGTATCTTTTCTTTCCTTCTTCCAGCATAAATTCAGAGATATCCTTATCCTCCAGCTGATCGTCTAAGTCTTTGATCTGTAAAAAAATACATTGATAATCATTTAATATCAAATCACACTATCTATTCAAGCAGGTAAATATATATTTCTCTCAAAATTAAATGAAACTTACACTTTTTGTGGAAACAAAATTGCCGGATCCATTATCATCAGTGGAAGAGCAATAGGAAC